>BMAO01029225.1:0-69623 GCA_019973975.1 Trichonephila clavata
TTTGCTGCACATTGAATATCTTCTACGTAAGAATCTATTTTTTTTTAAATTGCTCAGATCATCTTTGAAACTTGATTTTGAAAAAATCAATAATTAAATTCAAATACAATTAACAGATTCTATTTGTAATTAAATTTAAGGACACATGTCGTAGTGTGTGTTTAGATTACTGGTGATAAAAATGAGGTGTATTTAAATTACTTGTAGGCTTAAAATTAGAAAATTTCTTTAAAAAATTCCTTTATTTTATTATAAAATTATTTTTTTTAATCGAAAATATATTGCATTTCTAGATAATATTTTTCTCTTATTGTTTTCCTAGCGGATTCCTTTTGATGGGTAAGATACATAAGAAAATGATCTTTCCGATTCTGTAATTATTTTTTGTCTGAGTTTCATAGATTAAAGTTAGATAAATTATTTAAAGAATTTCTTCAATACTCCATCTCAGTTTAACTTGGCAGCGTTGAGAAAGGTATACAATGTACCAATCTACTTGAAAAATAGCTCTACTTTTTTTATTTTGAATTTAAATCCAAGAAAATAGATAGAAATTTGTAAAAAAATTGCATACGTTGTAGAAATTAGATTATTTTTACGTTGTAGAAATGTAATTATTTTTTAGACAAATTTAATTAATACTGTCAATAGCGCAACGTTATGAAATTCCAGTTTGGCTGAAAACCGATTTTCGACGCCAACTTTTGTCATTGTTGTAACAATAAAATTATTACAACAATGCAAATATATCCAAGTTGGCGCCCAAAACTAGTTAAACGTTTTTAATTAATATCTTTTTAATTAATTGCAATATCGGAATATAAATGGTCAAAACATGCATTGTCATCCAAACTAAACGTGTATACAAAATTTCAGCTCAATGGGAGGAAGATATCAGCTTCAAAATTGAGTTGCAAGATTCCACCCGAACAAATTACATACATACATACATACATACATACATACATACATACATACATACATACATACATACATACATACATACATACATACATTGTAGTTAAATAAAAGCTTTTAAAAAAAGGTCATACGATGTAGAAATTAGGATTTTAATAATACTACACTTCAAGTTAATCTCACGTTAAAATCATTTATTTTTTAAACAAAGTTAATTAATGCAGTCAACAGAGCTACGTTATGAAATTCCAGTTTGGCTGAAAACCGATTTTCAACGCCAACTTTTGTCATTGTTGTAACAATAATATTATTACAATAATGCAGACATATCAAAGTTGGCGCCCAAAACCAGTTTTTTAATCTTTTTAATTAATATCTTTTAATTAATTGCAATATCGGAATATAAATAGTCAAAACATGCATTGTCATCCAAACTAAATGTATATACAAAAATTCAGCTCAATCGGTTGAAGATATAAGCTTCAAAATTAAGTTGCAAGATTCCACCCGAACAAATTACATACATTGCAAGTTAAATAAAAGCTTGTAAAAAGACATGAAATTATAAATCACATCAACAATTACTTTTAACATTTGCTTTAAAATCAAAATATTTGATTGAATATTACACTTACATTAATATTTTATGCTTATGTCAATCATGCCTGCTTCAAAAATGATGTTGAAAACTGAAAGGACGTGATAACGGTGTCAACAAATTACGTTTCTACTTACGCTTCATAAAAAAATAAGAAAGTATTTTCAATAAGTAGTCAACTACCGAAAATAACGGCGTATAACACGCCATTTAACACAAAAAAGATCAAAATTTAGGAGGTACATGTTATACACCGGATATAAAAATTAAAAAAAAGATGAACATAAAAATTTAGATTTCTACGTACAGTCGACTCATATCAAGTTCCAATAGATTCAGGGGAGGAAAAATCCAATATACGAAAAAAAAATCTAACACATATTTGAAACTATGAAAAAAAAACAATATAAAAAAAAAAAAAGTACAAACTATACATATAATATTTACAGAAGTATCTCCATTCATACACAATTCTATGCATCTCTTCTTTACAACAGCAGACCATCCTTTCTGAACACTTGTGTAGCAAGACCATGCGTGAAACGAAAGAAATGGACAGCCGACAACAGGTGCGGTTGCTCTATTGTTCATTTAAAGGAATGAAAACAAAACAAGATATCAATCATTGGCATGGCCAAGTAATTTTAGCGCGTTTTTCACATGTTGTATTTTACAATAATGCAACTAATGAACTTTTTACTAACAGAAAATAATACTATACTTAAAAAAAAAAATTTAATTTTTAAAAAAAGAATTTTAAATTATTAAAATTAAATATAATTCGGCTCATATAGGGCACAAATGCGACCAAATGCCGAAAACCCTAGGTCAATCGGTTAATTATTGGCTGAGAAAAAGGTACGACAAAATATGGAACGAAGACGAGGACGAAGACGAAGACGAAATTTGCGTCCTAATAGCGCTTTTTTTTACACTACGTGAAAAGCGCGCTAAAAAGTGTCTTTTCGCCTTAGGAACCGGAAAATACTATGGGAGATGCAGACTAATGGTCATCAAAAGGGCTACGTTACGGGGAAACAAGCAGAGACAACACGTTGCAAAATTTGTTAGCTCTAACCTGTTTATGACAGGACTGCACATTACAGTGATTGTTCGATTTGTCAAGAGTTTTGTAAGATAACTTCGAACTAACGCGTGTTGTATTCTGACCGGCCACAGATTTTACTTCGAAATATTGAGTGTACCAAAACGTATTGTTTTAGTTCGAAATATCAAGAGTTTTTATTGGGACTTAGCCTATATTTTGAATTATCGAGAGGTTCGTATTATCGAAATTTTGAATTATCGAGAGTCGACTGTATAGCTAAATATTGTTTACTTTATGGAAATGACATGCCGTATGAATTTTCCTTATTAGATAACTTGAACGGTTCGTCATATTTGTCTTTTATTATCAATAAATTCTGTTTCATCTGCACTATCATTATAACTGTGTTCCAAAACAAATGATCATCTTTGATCTATCTAGATTGTTAGATATAACTCATTTTTAAAGGATTTTTGATTTATGTCATGTTTAATTTTTTATTCTATGTTTTCATTATTCACTCACATACCATTTCTAGACTGGCATGACGCATTTGACCTGCTTTTCGTAAGTGTTTTTTCACTTTCAACATACCTTCTAACACCTCTTTTCTATCGCTTTAGACTTTTAATTCTTGAAGTATACGATTGTTCAAAAGCCGGTATAATGTTTCGAATAAATTAATGCAAAAGATAAGAGCATTGTACGTATATACACATTTTAGGTTTTTTTAAAAAAATACGGGTGTGTTTATACGTTGAATTAGTTAAAAAATTAAAAAACGCAGTTTGAAAGTATATGTGCGCGTTATACGCCGGGGAGCATAATACGCCTGAATATACCGTATTCTTATTCATTTTTAAATATTTGATTACTTTTTCTGTATTCTACTGAATATCTTATGTAAATAAAATTTAGAAAACACTACGTTAATGCTTTTAGTATTTTCTTTTTTATTATTTTATACAAGGTAGCACAGCTTTTCTCAACTTTTTTCTGAAGTTTCTTGAAATACCTCTTTATTTATGGTTCCATATATCATATGCATGCTGAAAAGGCTAACAATGCATATCATAAATTCATTCTCCCAGCGAATACATGTAAAAACTGAAAAGTACAAAGAAATAGATTGCACAAATGTTATAAAAATTATAATAAATATAAAAAGTTTTTATAATATAAGAACTAGGTAATTATTTCAATCCAGCTATTATTCCCTAAAAAGAAACTATACATTTACTCAAAATTTCTTACACAATTACTTATTTAGAGAAGGTTGAATATGCTCTTGGTCATGTTTGTACCCTAGTGATCCTTCTCTATTTTCGACCCTCTTTCTTGTCATTCAATTCATTCTTTCTTTCTCTTCCGTCTAGACCACAGATATTGAAACAAATGTTTGGCGCAGTATAGTCGAAATCGGCTCTTGCGCCAATAAACCCCAAAATCACTCACTCACGCTCTTGCTAATAGCATTTTTCGGCATTTTTTGTTTTGAGTTTATTTAGTATTTGCTCTTGAATTTCTTAGCTCTTTAAATAATTATGAATATTTGTAGGCGACCATTATTTCTGCTCGTTTAATAAAAAAACTTATACATACGAAATTTTTCATAAGTTTCACCAGGAAATTCAGCTTAAATATGAAGTAATCAGCATAGCGTAAGGGTTAGTGAGAGAGAGATTCAATGAATATCTTTTAAAACAAGTAAACATGAGGGGAAACTATGATGGTATTATTATTATTATAAGGTTATTTGAAATCAAAAATTACATTAAATATTGCAATAAATTATGAAAGTTCCACGGTACTTGTATATAAACCACTATTTTTAAACTTACTTATTCGGATAAGATTTTGATGTTTTTACGTCAGGAAGTATCATGTATATCATTTTATTAAGTGTAAGTTTAAAAAGAAACAAATATACTTAACGTAAGATTTCTTATTTGATATAGAAAAAGTAATCGTGCAAGAAAGTTTTCTTTCCTGAACAGTCATTTCTAAAAATTTCTACTCATTTAATTGATAAAATATTAATCATCTACTCATTAATATTTTAAAATTCTTTTGAAGTCTTGTTTACACTTTTGAGGAGAATTATGGCGATACATAAAAGTTTCATTTTTACTTCAAAATAAATTTATTGAAGTTACATATAATTTGAATGAATCAGATATATTAAAAGAATATTCAAAATTAATTCTCTATTCTTTGTAAAAATAAAAAAAAACAGTATAGCTTATTGGCTTAAACTTTATAAATAGATGTATGTCTAAACATAATTAGCTTTTATAATCCATTCATCTGGAAAATAAAACATGAATAATAAAATGTTTACCTTTAACAGATCTTTCAATATTTTTTTTAATATTTTATAAAACATTACAAACCTATGCTACAAGTTATTTTAAAAAATCTCAAGACTTTAATGATTTTTTTATAATTGTAAGGACAAACATGTTTTTATTTATTTATTTTGTTTTTGATGTACATTTTTTTATAAAATACTAGAAACTTTAGAAATTAAACAAAAATAATTACTTATTAATGTTTCAAAAATTTAAATAATAAAAATACAACAATAACCGAGTTCTTTGAACTTGAAGTGTATTAATAATAAAATTTTGAAATAAAAGTGTTAAAATTTGAATAAAAGTTTGAATAATAAAAGTGTTTCAATATATTTCATTGATCTTAATCTTTATTTAAATATTGTAAAGTAATTGTTTAATATATAGGTTTCTTTGGTTTCAGATTTCATAAAAAATTTCAACATTTCTAGATTCTAAGTTTAAACATATGATCACACAATTCTGATTTTTCATGCCATTTTTAAATCTCATAAAAAGCGATACTTCATGAAAATGTTACTTACTGTCAGCCTTTTCATCCCAATGTGTAGATGTGCATACATTTATGCCGGCTCCACATTTTTTCTGAATATTGCAATGTACTGAAATGAACGGGAATTTTACACATTTTAACTGTTTCACATAAAAGATCTAATATTCTTGTAATTATAATATTTATTGAAGTTACACTGACTAATTAAGAGAAATGATATTCGATTATTATTTTATTCCTTTTTTAATTCTATGTCATTTACTTTTTCATGAAAATAGAGAAAAACATTTTTGATAATATCAAATTTTTTTTCTTAATTGTCAAGGTCTTAAATTCATTTTTAGTCAAATTTTATTATACTGATTAATACACAACACAAAGAGATAACTGTTTTGCCCAAATTAAAAAACTTTAAATTTGATTACCAATTTTGAAAAACTTTATTTCTCTTCAGATCATTATCATTTTTAGTTTTTTCTCATCTGTCTCTATATATATCAGTGCCATCAAAGTTACCCAGGGGTCCAAAATTAACGTTACTAACATAAATATCCTACTATTTAGACAAATCTACGATTATTCTTTTAAACTTATATTATATATAAAGTTAGCAAAAAGCAAGCATCATATCCTAATTTTGTAAGTTTTGAGTGCAAAACGTTAAAACCATTTTCACAATAGAGCTTTGAAATTTGTGTTTATACTAGTGCATCACACAAATTTTTGTTAGTTTTATTAAAATGAGTTTCCACAATCATTTACATGAAGAACTGAAATGGACAGCAGATGGGTGGGATATTTCACGCAGAAGTAGCCCAAAACCAAAATACTTCTCGAATTGTAATATATCCAGACTGTGGAAGCATTTTAAAACAACGTATACTGTTTTTAAAATACCAGGTCAATGTTGACTAAAAGCTACAACATCAATGGAATATCGATATTTAACAATAAATGCACGTCGTCACAGTGGCATGACAGCTAAGGAGCTTGCTTAGGAGTTTGCTGCTGCAACTGGAAAGACAATTTCTAGACAATCTTAACTAGACAAATGCTTACCTGAGCATGCCCTTTATGCCCAACGTCCAGTGGTAATGGCCCCAAAAACACGTGTCTTGGACAAATCAAGAATTGGGACGTGTACTTTTCACTGATGAGTCCCGGTTCCTTACCAATAGTGATTTTCATCAAACTTTCATTTGGAGAGAGCCTGGGGCTCACTACTATCCTTCTAACATAAGAGAATGCAACTAATTTTGTGGATGTGGAATTTTTGCTTGGAGAGATTTTATGTTAAACGGTCATACACCGTTACACACGTTTGATGCGAATTCTGTTACTGCATAGAGATATAAAGATAAAGTTCTTCAATCTCATATAAGATTGTTTCGAGGAGTATTTGATCAACATTTTATTCTTATGGACGATTATGTAAGGCCACCCGGAGTTAACCTTGGTGAAGACTTTCTTGAGGAAGATGGTATTTTCGGGATGGAATGACCAGTAAATTCTCCTGACCTAAATCCTACCGAGGATGTTAAAGATGCCTTAGGAAGAGTCATTACATAACGTCAATTTCCTCCAAACATACACCAGACGTTAAAATCTGCGCTAACAGAAGAGAGAGTATTGTTGCCACAAGAAAAATTAACAACCTAGTTTGTAGTATGGGTGTTCGTTGGGAAGCCGGTATCGCAGCAAGGAGGGACCTCATTCCTTATTAGACATTCAGTTTTTTCAATTTACTCTGAATTAAATATACCTATAAAAATCTATCTAGGCGTTTGAAAATGAAAAAAAAAAAAACAGGAAAAGTAACACAGAAGATAAGAGAAAGTTGTTCTATTTTCATAAAGAGAATTTGTTTCTTTACCTTTGCCATTCTGTTATATTTACGATATTGATTCCTTGCGTTCGTTCGTTTACAGTATTGATTCGTATCGTTCGACTGACATTCATGTTAAAATTGGAAAACTATCGTAAAAGCATTAGTATATATAGGATGTTACATTATGCCAGTCATTGAGTTTCTTACTTAATGTGGTAAACTTTAAACTGTTTAACAATTTCTTTCATTTGTTATTTATTTAATGTTTGATAAATTTTCATTTCAAAAATTGTTTTCGCTTTTTTTTTTTTTTTTTTTTTTTTTTTTTGCTAAAAGTTTTATTTTTTGTTTATATTAAAAGCAATATTTAATTATTTAAGGAAAATAGTACGTTTCCTATGAAAGTTTAAGTAAACCTATTTATTATTGATTGAATTCAACTAATTCATCGTTGTGGTGAATGCTATAATGGTTAAATTAGGATACATATAAATAAATTTTTATTTTAATTGCTATACTTATAACTTAATAACTGGTGGAATGGATATTTGATTTATAAGGCAACAATCCAACCAATAATATTTAGTTGGAATTTGGCAGTTTAATGAATAAACTTTTCTTATTTAGTATAGATCCTTTTGAGAACTATAACCATTATTACACTTGTACTATTACTATTAATAGATATTTTAAAACATACAAATTTTTAACCTTAAAATACTATTAAGTTGTGTTTTTAGCACAAAATAGTATAAGTTTTAAAAATTTAAAGAATGATCTCATTATGACATCTGAGTTAAAAATAAAAATGGTTGATATTTTAAAAAATTACCGAACCAAAAAAAATCCATAACTGAAAGTCCTAACTTTGAAGAAAACTTTAAATGAATTGTTAAATGCATTAAAATAAATAAACTTAAAATAAAATGTAAAGACGAATTAGAATAAATTAGACGTACAGATGAAACATAGTTATGAAAAGAGAGAATTAGAAAAACTTAAATTGCAAAATAAATGAAATATGGGTGTAGCCAATGAAGACGTAATAATGCTGAGTTTACATACAGTGGACTCCAAAAGTGTTAGTACACTTGCAATTTCCTATAAAATTTAATGTTTTCGACTAATAAAAATTAATATATTGTAATTGTAATTTTTTAATGATATCTGCAACTTGTTCTTAATAGAATGACATAATTATTTTTTAAAAAATGATATAAATATTATTTTTAAAAATTAATAATCAAAACGCTGTTGAAAAATTACGCCAAAAAAGTCTTCGTACACCTAACAAATATCTCAACTTAGCTTTAAATATTGTATTTCTTTCTTACTTTAGTACTTAGTAGGATATCTTTTAGTGTCCATATTAACTTTTAAGTGTTTTGGTACAGATTTAATCAGTTTTTTGCAATTTATGCATCGGTTTTCCTCCATGCTTCTGTTATTATTGTTTTTACTTCCCATTATGTGTTTATATATGTCATGTTTTCTTTTTTTTAAATAAAATTCCAGCCAATTATGTTCACTGGGCTAAATAAACTGATTGAAGAGGTTTTTTCAGAATTTTGAGGCAGTTTTTGAGACACCAGTGGCATACATTGAGAGAAGTGCGCTTAGTGTCATTATCTTGTTAAAAAATGAAGTGGTTGCCAATATTCAAATTTTGGGAGGATAATTTAAAACTCCTCTAAAATATTTAAATATAGTTCATGATTCACAATACCATAAAAAAACCAAATTACCTAATTTTAAAGTCGATTTACATCCCTACGCAAGAACTTCGCCACCACCATGCTGAAGCATGGAGGTGGAGGAGTTCTTGTTCCCCATAAATTCATGGGATTATATTCCTCATTTTTTCATTTACAAACTATTATATGCCCATCAAAACTAAAAATGTTTAATTTTCCGTCATCCCAATCAATTTGCTGTCAATTTTCAATTTTCTGAAACTTAATGCCAAGAATCAAATTGGATCAATGAACCATGGAGATGGAAGTGTTCTTGCGTGGAGGTGTAAATCGGCCTCAAAATTAGGTAATTTGGTATTCTTTGATGGTATTGTGAATCATCGTCATTATTTAAATATTTTTAAGTTAAGTTTAAAATTATCCGGCGAAAATTTGGATATAGGAGACTACTTCATTTTTTAACAGGATAATGACGCCAAGTGCTCTGCTCTCAATGTACGCCGCTGGTGTCTCTATAACTGTCCAAAATTCTGAAAAAACCTCCTGAATCAGTTTATTTAGCCCAGTAGAACATATTTGGTGAAAATTTTATTTAAAAAAGAAAACATGACATATAAACACATAATGGGAAGTAAAAACAATAATAACAGAAGCATGGAGGAAAACCGATGTAGAAATTACAAAAAACTGATTAAATCTATACAAAAACACCTAAAAGTTATTGTGGATACTAAAAGATATCCTACTAAGTACTAAAGTAAGAAAGAAATACAATATTTAAAGCTAAGTTGAGATTTTTGTTAGGTGTACGAAGACTTTTGTGGCGTAATTTTTCAATTGCTTTTTAATTATTAATTTTTTAAAAATAATATTTATATCATTTTTAAAAAAATAATTATGTTATTCTATTAAAAACAAGTTGCAGATATCAATAAAAAATTACAATTACAATATATTAATTTTTATTAGTCGAAAACATTAAATTTTATAGGAAATTGCAAGTGTACGAACACTTTTAGGGTCCAATGTATTTGTTCCTCTAGGCTCTGAATTCTGTCGAAAAGAAGCTGGTCCTTTGACGACATTTCTTTGCCGAAGTCCGAAGATTTTCCAGTTACAAAATTTTCTGTTTTGGGAGTCATATCGGATACCTTATCTGCCATTACTGCCAATTTCTCTAATTTCTCGTCACTGGCAACCAAAATACTTGTAATGGGCTCTGACAGCTTTACTAACCATAAAGTTCTGATTAAAATTTCCAAAATATCGGACGTCGCAGCAGTTTTCAGTTTTTGCAGGAGCTGACTAGGCTCTATATCTCCAAGTTCAATTCCCGTTAAGAGCCGCTTTATGCGAAAATTTTCACTTTCCTTAAACAAGCTGAGTAATCTATTTTTCGAGTCCGCGTATTTCATGTCGCTTTTGCTATTGACAATGTCTCAAATATTCTCGACATATTTCGGCTCCAATTGTGGCACCAAATAGTTGAATTTTGTTTCTTCTAAAGAAATCCTTGATATCTGGAACCAAGTCTCTACTTGAGAAAACCAAATTTCCGGCCTGTCAGTCCAAAACAACGGTATTTTTATGCTGACGGTGCTCGTTTCCAAATTCTTCGAATGTTTCGCCAAGCATTATAATAGATTATAATTATGATATTATGAGTGAATTCAATTTAAAATTCACATAAAATTGTTAAGGGTCAACAGATTGTTATGGAACATTGGGTTTCATAACGTTAAAGTATACAAATTGCGCAAGGAATTCGAAGAACAAATTTTATTCCATTAGGCTTAGCTGCGCTCACATCAAAACATTGCAACTAGTCCGATGTCAAAATACGGACTGTTGCCAATCTGATAAGCTGAAGAATGTTACAAGGAAATTGCTTCCAGATTTACAATATCAATATAAATATAAATATTCGTTTACATAAAGTACAAATTCCTAATATTAAAAATGCATAAATATAAAATTATGAAATTCATTTTAAAAATTAATTATTTTACAAATTATATTCAAAAATTTTAATACATTTCTGTTTGTTTATTAACTCATTTGGCTTGAGAGACCATTAGTTGGCAACGAGTTGAATAATATTTGTCTCAACGTTACCTTAAGCTGTAAAGTCTAGATTAGATATTCAAAGTTTAATACAGAAATTAGATTTCATACAAGAATATATTTGTGTTTATTTTGTTTTGTTTCAACGTCCAAAGAGCAAATATTTCATAAAACGTTTGGTTATATTACCTATTCGGTCTACAACCGAATCATATAGCCAGAATTTTGTTTCTCAAGCGGTTTAAAAGGATAAGCTTGGACATTTAAGAACCATACAAAAGCTTAGATATTACTAGGCTTTCATTGAAATTTTTTGTTTATATATTTTGAAAATAGCATCCTTCATGAATTGAAAATAAATATATTAAAATAACTCATTTCAGACTTAATATGTTTTAGAGTTTTAAAAACCTATGTACAAAAATGAGGTTATGTTTATACACAGAGATTTCTTAAAATACTTAAATAAATATAATAAACATGTGTGTGTGTGTGTGTGTGTGTGTGTGTTGTGTGTGTGTGTGTGTGTGTGTGTGTGTGTGTGTGTGTGTGTGTGTGTGTGTGTGTGTGTGTGGTGTGTGTGTGTGTGTGTGTGTGTGTGTGTGTGTGTGTGTGTGTGTGTGTGATTTCGTTCATTCTACATAGTTTTCTTTTAAATCAGAGGAACAGATAAAGGCTTTTTTTATGACAAAAACTTTATTACTATACCGTTTTAATTTTATAATACTAAAAAAACGTTCATAAATTTACAGAAAAAATGAAATCTTAGTACTTTTTCATAAATAATAAACTGAAACTTTGTAATTATTTAACTTATGTTGCAATAAACTCATATAAACTTTATAATAGTCAAGATCAGATTTTTTTAAATGTGAGTTAACAAAATTACCACGAGAAATAAATTGCAATATAGAAAGAATAAATCTAGAAAATTTGAAATGTTTATCTCTTTATATATATGGTGAAAAATAAATTTTTAAGAAAATTCTAGAACAGGAAAAAGCAATTTTGTTTCATATATATCTTTGCAGTAAATGATAAAATATTTCATATAGCAGAATCAAAGTAACAGTCTGAAAAATAAATAAAAACTTTATTATTTTCTACAAACATCTTTCTTTTTCTTATAAATGTTGCTGATTCATTGCATTTCATCGTGTTTTAGAATTTTAAATTCACACGAAAGCTTTATTTCTTTTACAGTATTTTACCAAGTAAATTAAATTGTGATTTTAAGTTAAATCTCTATAGACCCTTTGTTTGGATTCACTTAACTTTATTTCTATTAAAATTCCCATGTTCTCTCGAGAGCACACAAAGAATTAGATTTTATGTTCCTTGAACTCAGCTTCAGACGGATAGCAGAAATAAAAGTTTGTTTTAAATGAACAAAATATATTTTGTATAAATAAATGATATAAGTTAGAAGAGAGAGTAAGTTTTTAATACTACGCAAGTCTTACAAATCAATTTGCAACTAGTTTTTTGAAGCTCACAATTTAAATTAAAACAATAGTTATAAACTGGGATGTAGAGAATTTTTAATTCTTATTAAGAGACATCACAGATACCTGATTAAAGTTTATATTCCGCAAATTAATGGATCCGTACATCCATAATGCTGCAAATTACAGCTATTAATATTAAAAGGTTTGGGGAAGCCATGCTTTGAAGTAACCCAAAGAATGCAGATAATTAAAGCTCACTCATTGTGATTACAATGTGTGACATTAATATCTTCACTTGAAAAGTTACAGTGCTCAGCAAACCAAAGATTCATTAATAAGTATTTATGGTAATGATAGATCGTCATATGAAACTTTAGTGATGTATAATTGAATTTTCAAAATGACCACATGTCTGTCACAAAAAGTTGAGGATTATCACTCATGGGCGATGTTGTGAAATGAAGAATTAAAGAAGATGAAGAGAATTTTTTTCTTATAAGACCGAAGAGCAATCCTCCAAATAATTAAGAAATAAATTGATCTTAGCAGTATTGTGAATGGAAAATTGTTTGTAAAAATATGCAGAAGTGAAAGGTGTCAGCACACATTTAGTTCTACAACTACTGACTCCTTTTCAGATGGAAACTTAACACGGCCAGTCAAGAAAGATGTTTGATATTTTGGAGAAACGTGATGAGTTTTTTGTTCGTCTGAAAACTGTAAAGGAATCTGTATTCTCTCAACATGATACAGAAACCAAAGAGATAAGTAAAGAGTAAAATAACCTTTCTGCTAAGACAGTGCTTCTCAAAGTTTCAACATTCGCGACGCAATATTCCATCATAATTTTAGTCGTGCCCCCCTTATACAATAACAATATAAAAAATTCAATAATACTAAACTTTGACGCAAAAAATACGACACGACTTTAATCTGTTAAGTGCCACCGGCGTATATAAGCGTCTCGCTCAGCCAAAGCATTAATTTCCCCGGACGTATATATACGTCTTTCCGAAGTAAGATTTTTTCTGTGCACTGTTATCCATAAACTTATTCTAAAGGCTTTGAAATGCAATAAAAGGACCTTGACAATATATGTGTTTGTGAAGGATTTACTTCTATTTCAGATTATTTGCTTCTACACATATATCCCCCCCCCAAAAAACATCACATGCGGGTGCCTACGTGGAAAACAGAAAGCGAATCACGTAACTTTTAATCGGCAGATAAGGGATTAATTACAAACCGTACAATTTAACAAGATAAGTGTTAATTTTTGCAAATAATTTTATGTAAGGCAAGGCCATGGGATCACTGGTAATTATTAAACTTGTTCTTAACTTGGTATTGTTAAATTGAATATAAGATACATTGTGTAGCACTGATGCATTTATAAGTGTAATATATCAGTTTAAATGTGTATTTTTTTATAATGTCAAAATGTATTTTGTTTGTTTACTTTCAGTAAACTAATATTTTTTAAAAAATATTTTGTTTTCAATATCTGAATATTCTCGCCCCCCCCCTTATAGAGTTGTTACGCCCCCCAAGGGGGGTGATCCCTACAGTTTGAGAAACGCTGCGCTAAGAAGATAAGGTGCTGAAATCTGCAGTGAAGATCAAAGCTTCTATTTTGAAAGCTGTCGTGGAGTCATCTTTCCCAAATACCTTGAGAAAAATCAGACCATCACTAGTGCTTACTTCTATACACTGCTGAAGAAATCCCGTGATGCTTGAAAAAAATGTACGACATGTTTAAATCTCATGCTCATGCTTAATCTCAGAACTCAAAGTAACAGTAAATGGAGACTTGACAACACAAAAATAGGTCCTTCAAAGGGTGGAACAATAGTTTTCGAAGTAATCTGCTGAGTTATATAAAATGACAGCCTTTCTATTGTCAAGAAACATAGAAATAAATATATAATACTGGACAGTGACTATATGAGAAAAGTATCTTTGGAACAACAAATAACCGTTAAGTTTATATCACGATTATGTTTTTTTTACTAATAATTAAAATTTTACAGTTATCCTATGAATGTTAATAAGTAATTTGAATAAGATCTTATAAAGCACATTCGGGTATCAATTTTTTATTTAAAAAATTGGTAATATTTTTAGTAAATAGAAAAAATAATGAATATTCCACTTCAGTAATTGGTGGGAAATTTTTTATTCTTGTCGATCTTCAATTGTTGGTGTTAAGTTATTGTTGGCTATGACTAAGAAATATCATTTGCCTAATTTATAAAGATACCGGGTTTTGTGTGATTATCACAAAACGATGATGCTAAATTTTTCAATGTTCTCAAAAGAAGGCAAACTTTTCAGTTCGTACTTATTTTCATAAACTTCAGAGGATGATCATGGATACACTGGCAAAAAATGAATCGATATGACAGAGTAAACTGTGCAAGACGATTCAATCAAAACAAAATAATAGCTCACAATAGTTCTAAAGAATATTATCCCTATTGTTCTTGGGATTTTTTGATGAATTTAATAATTTAATAATACCTAGATTGCTTATGCTATTGACTCTGAAGAATTCATTACGAACAGCACAAAGTGAAAACCATATCAATCTGTAAAATGTTTATAACCAAAAAAAATCAATTCTTTTTTTTTAGTTAAATGATCTGATTTTATATTTTTCCTTAAATATGGAAATCTAGAAAAATTACTTTACAATTTAATCTAAATTATTTGGCTATTAGACCAATTTTACTAAAGCAAACGCACTAAATTTAAGAAATTATTTCTTACTTAAATTATACCATTTATCTTTTAATGAGATGAACTTATCATATTTCAATCATTATATCAGAGATATTTAAAAATACATATAATGGTAATTACTATCGATGCACATAAATTTTTATAACATATGGTTTCATTCTTTTGTAAAGCAAATTATTGAATTAAAACTATTGCATCAACTTTAACAAAAAGGTAAAGATTTCTAAATAGACATAAAACTATGTATAAAACTTAGTATAAAATAAGTAATTGCCCATTTTACTTATGGATATACTAACCTATATATTTATTGATAGAATAATCACTTAGTTGATCCAGTGTCTTTCCAATAATTGTGTTAATCCATTCTGATACTTTATCATTATCGTATTTTTTTCCAACCAACACTTCTCGAATTGACTAAACAGACAAAAAACGTTAAGGGTATCATTATTAATACATTTATTTATTAAGCAATTGTTTTGATAATTATGTACATTATGAACACAGCGCACTCTATTAGAAAATATATAAAAATATTAAGTGTTATGAACATATCCTCTGATTTAAGAAATGCATTTAGTTTTTCAAGAAGTCATAAGAGTAATTCCGAAAATGAACTCAAGAATATATCATCTCATTTCCTTAGCGAAGAAAATGTTTTGATGTATTAAGATGTAATAAACCATATTGTAAATGTTAGAATACATTCTAATTAACATTTATTTACAGTCTATTTATATGTTTTATAATTATACATTCATAAACTACATTCTAATCTTATCTTTAAATTCGTATATTTTTTATCTACATATGTTTTTATTTACATTGTAATTTATTATTTTTACCCTTATTTATATATTTAACATTATTGACTTCACAACTATTATAGAAATTTATGTATCAATTTATTAGGTACCTCATTTTATCATTGTTTTTATATTCCCATAAAGTACGGAATCTACAATATTTAAATACTTACATTCCTAATGAATCCCTCATAGATATTTTTCTCTGAAACTGGTTCATCCTAAAAGAAATGATGAATTTAGAGTAATGATTAATGATAAAGGGATTACTAAAAGAATTCATTTTAGTTAATCCTATATTTGAACACTACATACATTTTTAATATTTCAAAAGTTTATCAATTTAAATTATTGACATGTTTTAATTAATTATTACAAGTTACAATAACCCTGCTCGTGCAGGGGTTATTGGTGTTTTGGGGTTCGAGAAAAGATCAGCCATATGGTACAAATTACAATTTATTATTTATTTCTAACTTAAATTAAGAACAACTCATTATAAGAAATACACGCTACCAAGTATAGGAGCATTTACACGGCAAAAAGAATACCTAATATTTGAGTATACTTTAATTCACTTACTTTAGGAGCCCTTTGGTTGCCTACTGTCTAATGTACCGTAATTCCGTTCTTAGTTGTTCGACCTCCTGTCGTTATAATTGAGCTCTATCTTATTGACTAAACCATCAATAAGCAATCTTTGATCATTCAGCAATTACCCGTAGACTAATGCTCGACTATCTGCATTAACTAACTAAGCGTATCTAAAAGTCAATGCTGAAATAGAACCCTTCATTTGAATAACTCAAGTGTTCTTCTTCGGAAGAGATTTCAATAGAACAGTTAAAAAAAATAAGTTAACACCATGAGGATTAGTGACAGGTTCGCGGATAGACCCGTTACAGAGTATAACTATGTTGAAAAATTAATACTTATTTATTATGAATTATCAAAAGTAAATAATTCATTTACACAATTTATGAATCTATCAACCATATACATTCAAAAATTATATTTTTAACAAATGGATGTATAAATAGATTTATAATGCAGCAGAAATAAATCAAAATTCCTTCCATTCTATTTAAGGAAAAGTATTCTTTAAGTTCTGTTAATTTCTAGAGTTTCCTATGGCATCAATAGAATCATTTCATAACTAATCCTTAGATAAATAGTGCTGATATTAATAAAATAAGATACATATATCTAACATAGAAACTACATTTAATACATTAAGATATGTTTTAAACACAAACAAAAGGAATTTAATATATTTCACAATCATTCAATTTATTTAAACTAATTATACACAATTATTTCTTTTGCCAAACAATGCTTCTTGTGTAGCTAACTCTTAAGTCAGCAATCATTGATATTTCTGTGAAATAATCGAATGTATCAATCAATACCGGGAAAATAGTATTCCATTTCAACAAATGTAAAGTTTTAAGAGTAAATATATGCTAACACCCATTCTTCCCGAGCAACTCATCCCTCCAATAGGAGGAGAGCTGCCCAACCATTAGGGAATGAGGCTTTCCTCATACCCAAAACTGAAATCACTCTTAACTTCTCCCGACTCCTAACCTGCATGACACACCCCTCAACGAGTAGCTACTCCCTGATTGGACAAGCGTCTGTCACCCAAACCCGCCGTTTTTCGGCGACCTTCAGTTGGCCGGACGGCTAAGTGAGGTGTCGGGTCTCCCCGGCCGCCGAGCTAGCTTCCGCACTTCCAAGATTAAGTCGGCTGATCTCAAACCTCTGTTTTCAGAGGCTGTTTTCGGCTGAAATAGATTATCTTAACTCTCGTTTTAACTTCTCACACCTCATACACAACACAACGCAAACAAACCAAAGGCTCCAGCAATGTACTCAATTGTATTATTCTCAAGGTTGCAATTCTAATTTTAATTCTTAATCCTAATTTCAAATTTTTTCATCTCTTAAATTTATTATCTCAAATCTATCATGGCAAATTAATCAGTAAAGTCAACAACCAATTTTGAAGATAGGGGATAAAGACCTCTTATGAGATCATGTGCCCCAATGAACTTTCTACGTTTTCAAGAGATGCTAAATGTGAAAAAGCCAAGTATTAAGACAATCCAGGGCATCTATAACACCATTTTAATTGCTTTTAGTAAAGAAAATAGTTCTTAAAAAACCTAAAAGAGTTATTAGTTTTCCTATGTGATACCATCTATCATGCAGAAACTTCAAAAGACATCATGAAAAGGTTTCCACCAGTTTGGTCGTTTTTAAAATTACCATCCTTCTCTCTATCCATACTAAAATCAGACCAAAAATATTTCTGAAATCATATAGCCCATTCATTTCGCCATAACACAATATTTTTTTTTTTACCAAAATAACTCTTTGTATATTGTGTAATTGTTTTAACAAGTAATCAAAATTGACGGGTTTTATGGACGGAATATTTGAACAACTCTGTATCTCTTTCATAATGTTGTGTTCAATCGAGCTTCCATCCCAGGAAATGCCTGTTTTGCTCTCTTTGACAGAGTATAATTTTTAAAAATGGATTTCAAAAAACTTATGTTTTTTACGATTTTTCAAAAATTGAACGGTATTTAATTTGAACATTTAATAATTTCGGTATTTCTCAAAATAGTTGCACAAAACTCTTTAGCAGTCTTGTGGGTTACAGAATCTATTATTGTACCATAGATTAAAAATGTCCTTTAAAATTGCGTATTTTATTATTTTTTTTCATCTAATAATCTTTTTCGTCTAATAATCTTAACTTAAACGATTTCTTTCTTAAAATTTTTGTAGTTAAAAGTTATTGTAATTTATTACCACTGTGTGTGTGTGCAATCTGGAAGCCTTCATTTTAAAATTTAACACTTGAAAAGTTTAAGACTTCATAGTATATTAGCTAAATATTTAGTTAGCTCAGCGTCTGTTACGTCACAACATTTTTTTAACACCTGGATCAAAAGTATAGTCTCAGAAAATAAAAGGAGGTGAGAATATAAGTTATCTATCTTTTCTTCCTTTAAAATTTCACCTGTAAAAAAATTTAAATTTCTTAAGAGCACTCCGTCTTTTTAAAGCTCTGAAAAATTTCTCCTTGTTTATTTAGGAAAATATGTTCACCATGTGTCACGTAACCTCCCTTTTTCTCGCCACCAGGAAATAATGCATTATTCAAGGTAGCTCGTGCAATGTTGGCTTGTGCAGCTAGTATGGCTTTATCCATCCATAAGGTGTACCTATCTTTTATAGATCAATGAATTCTTTATAAAGGAGCAACATTAATAATGGATAATGTAATCTATGCATTTCCTGTATTTGCACATCAAATATGTTGACTTTTATAGCATTTCTATATTCAACTTTTATATAATTTATTGCTTCAAACCTATATATTATTTTTATTTAATGGAAGGTTTCCCTATGAATCAGTGCGTGAGTACTTACATCACTCTATACAGCAAAGCGAAGGCTACAAATGATAGACCTCGTAAACTTAGACCACAGATAATTGACGAGGATGACACCTGAACTGGGACTCTATTCTCTAAACAACTATACTAGGCCAAAAGGAGGACTCTGAGCGACGATAAATTTAACGCACAGTAACCCTTATATAAATGGCGGGTTTTCAGAAGTATTAGTGCTTGAATTCATGACACACCAACCACGAACTCGCGACCCTACATTTTTTTGTATTTGTGTATATATATATATATATATAATTCGCTCAAAAGTTAATGGATATTGTAGGACAATTTAAACAGTTATGCTTTGGCTGATAAATTATTCACACATGAAAGGATTTAAGCATAAATATGGGAAGCGAATGTGTTTTGACACAAAAATGGCATAATCTTTGTATATTTAAGAAAAAAGTTTGTATGATCAATTTTTGGCATAAACTTCATTTTAATAATGAGTGTGAATTTCTCTAACAGACAGCAATGATAAGCGATCAGCAACCTATCTACTTAGTATGTCTCGACTATAATCTTTCATGTAAATGTCGGAATACCACGCGGACCAATCAATTCATGTTCTTCAGTCATCATCAAAAAAATTATGTACAATGCCACAATGATGTGGCTTGTAATTATTGTTCTATAAACAGCAAATTATCTTGATCACTTCAGTGTAAAAAGCTACAAAAGGAGTAAAAAACACGGTACCGCTGACCCGTTACATGTTTATACTTTTAATGATATGTAGATCGATAAGGCCATTAATGGAGGTACCAACTCAAATTGGCTCTCTGTCCCTTCTAAACCTGACAATTTCTTGCACAAAAACGGTATTGCTTCGGGTTCCTTCCAGATGAAAATGCACCTATTAACATGATGGTCCCTTGAAACGAAATTCGTGACAAAAGAGGACTTTACTTTATTCTTGTATTCTCCAACTGATATGCTCTGTTGCCACTCTATGAAGGTAGCCCATGATGTGCAGCTAATGAAATATATACCATTGGCTTACGGTAATTCAGAGGGCTAGCGTGAATTCAGTTCAGATAGTCTGGCTTAAAACTGTGGTTTCAGTAGTCGGGTAAAGGTATTGCTGGAGTAAATAACATTCATTGTTTAATTCCTTCTGTTATATTTCAGAACCGGGACCTTATTTTGCTCTGCTGTTCACTTATGACCCAGCCCTGGTCTTGGGTGTGCATTTGAAGTCTCAGAAAAGCTATTTTAAATGTCGAGAATCACATTTTATGGTATTTTAATGAACTTTGCAACTACGGTTAGTGTTAGTGTGCTTAGATGACCAATAATTTTCTAGACTTTTGAGTAAACGATTTTGTCCAGATATCACCCTCACTGATGCAAAGCACTCAAAGCTAGACGTTTTATTCAGTGCGGTTTTTTTTAATTGAAAACAAGTATAAAATCCTCATGCACCACAAAATATCACACGGGGCTCACAGAAGTAAATATTAATCACACATTACAAAGGAAAGAAGGGGAAAAACTTGAGGTTTGAAGGATTTCAAATTTTAATAATAAATTCACAGAACTTTTTAAAAGCACTTCTAGTGGAAAGAAGTTGTTGAAAATTCGGAGATTAATTTACATTAAATCCATTGAAAGCTAGTTTTATAATCTTTCTCTCTCTGACATACTTGGAACACAGAAGGAGCTCATGTTCTACATTTTCCTTGCCACCAATATTGCAATCACAGGAAGATGACGGAACCAAAATTAAATTTGTTCAAGAAGCTTTTAAAGTTACCATAACTAGTAAGTTGACCTCTCATTTTCATTCAACTCAATCAATAGTCATTTTTGAATTTCACAGACAAGATTTGTGTACCAAATTTTTAAACATGTACAACGTTCTAAAATTTGCATTTTCAAACGTTGCTTTGAAACGTTACTTTGCTTTTCACTTAGTTAAGAAATTCCAATGAGGAGAACTTTTAAAAAAAACATACAATATCCAGCACTAAACCAACATACTATCGGCCAATTTCCCCAATTCAAAAGATGTCACCAAATTCTGTTATCGCTATTATTATTTTGTGCTTGATTACACTTGGGAACGGTTTTCAAATATTTGCCGCATTCCACAGTATTTAGTAACATCTTTCGGTTGATTTTATAATAAGAAAGCATTCAATATCTTTTAATTTTTAGTAATGGATATATATTAGGGCTACTAATTGCATGTTATAAATAAAGAAATTACGTTTCAGTAATATTTTGCTTAAATTATTTCCTGAAACACACACATATACATTTTACTTTAATTAGAAGCCACAAAATAAAATGAATATATATATTCTGAATAGTTTTCAAATTCAAAACTTTAAATCACATTCAATGACTGATTTGACTCAATATGCATTCATTTGCTAACATAAACCTGGTATATTTTTCTTTTTCCTCTTAAGTTTTTCAGCTCATATGTTCGTATTTTAGCGGTTTAATTAAATTTGTGTGTTCATGGTTTTTTATATATAATATGTATATATAGGGGTGGGGATTTTTCGGTATTGGTTATAGAGATAATGGGTTGGACTCCTTTTTTGAGGTTTTACCAACACGAACATTGCCGATATTTTCCGATAAGATGTTTTCACTGTACAAAACAATAATGGAACAGAATTTGGCATGTTTTCACAGCATGTTATTTTGTTGCTGTGATTTAAACTCCATAATCGTATCGCCGATAATCGCCAATTGTACTATGTATTATTGGTACTTACGTATTAGCGTCACGCAGCAAAATTTGAGCCATCCGAATCGTGCCACGATGTCAAAACGAAAAATAAATTATTATTACGCTTTTTATTTTTTTTTTAAAAAATCAGTCAGATTTTGATGGGAAAGGGCGTGATTTGCGTAGCGCTAATTTGGTTGCTGTGGCATTGATACACACACATATGTACCATATTATATTTGTAAAACATTTTTATAAGTAATTTTTATCTTAGGTCTTTTTGTAATGTTTTTGAAACTATGCCAAATAGAGTTTTGGTGGCAGATCTAACATTGTCGTTTTGTAATATTATCTCATTAACTTCGAGAAATTTTACAACTACTTACCGGAAAATTATCTAGCATTCGGATATCAAACTAATTCATTATCTTATATAGTTTTTGAGTAAAATTTAAGTAATTTAACAAAATTCTGACAGAGGATTAATATGTTAAACTTCTTTCTTCCTCAGTGAATTTGTTTATAAAAAAACTAATCTAACTAATCTAAAAAAACTAATTGTTTAAAATTTAAAAAAAAAACGGTACTTTTCCATTTCACCGGCGCAAATCTCACCAAGTAGACTTTATAGGCGACAATACACAATACACACAAAATAATATTATAATAAATGTTAGTTCAAAAGTTTTTTTTTTTAATTCAGAGGCATACTGGAAAAGGTTACCGTGAATATTCCGTTTGGCGTTGGTTGTATCATTTTTGGCGACTTTATCGTTTGCGTCGGTAAAACGGAAAAGTACCAAAAAAAATTTTTTTTTCTGTAAAAAGTTCGTTATTTAACAAGAAACACAAAGAAATCATAAACCAATGTAGATATGCTATGAATAATTTAAACAATTACTTTCAATAATAAAACATAAATCCCTTTTAATTTTAAGAAAAAGGAAAACAATTGAAATTACCATAGTTGTAGAAATTCGATTCGAAGCTTTAGTTGTTAAGCTTTTCAAGATGTTATCATTTTTTGATGTTACTACTTTAATATATAACTGGCTTTACCTCAAATGTTTCAGTAATAGTAGAACTTGATCGGAATAGATTCTATTATAAATTTATATATTTGTAACTTGAATGAAACAGAAACCAATGAAATATTTTCATCAAAAACAATTAGAAATTACTTTTTTAACTTGATATCTTTGAAAAATTACAAAGTATATGCATATATATTTAAGTTTTGAACAGAACAACAAGATTTCTTCTATACTATTTGTCATTTTTAAAGGAAAAATAAAAAATATCTAGATGTTCGTGAACTCGAGATATAAAGTAGTACATATTTTCGCAGAATAAAAAAAATATATAGGAATCGTATGCTCTGACTGAGAGAATCTCAACTTAAATTTGAATTTAAATTGGGATGCTATTTTCCAGAGGAAACTGGATACCACTGCTAACATTAGTATTAAAACAGTAACTTGTATTTTCACTGTGTTTAAATTCTACAATAAATCAGTTAATGATAAGCAATGACAACATTTAATGTATTAATATGTGTTACTATGACGACCGATATTTTTTTCTTCTACTATACTCGTATTTAATTGCAAACGATTTTTTTCAGCTTCACCAAATTTGTGAATATCTTATTGTTCATTTTATTTTTTTTTCATACAATGTAGTTAATATTTTTCTACTAAAAAAAAATTTTCGTCTTAAAATTTTGTATTTTGCTTGTTTCAATATGTAAATTTACTATTCTTTTGTTAAACGCAATCCATTATTATTTATTTAAAAATAAGTTTAGTTTTTAATATGTAGCATTTTGTTATTTTTGCAATCATTTTTTTAATTATCATTTTCTTAAAATAATTGATATTAGTTACAAGATATATATAAAATTGAATCTTCGACACTTACTTTTAAAAAAGATCAATTCTTTTAATTTTATATTCGTATTTCTACCACTTGAATGACGGCATTCTGTTGCCAGATTTCTAACCCTTCAATGAGTTTTAGGATTTGTAGGTGAAGGAAAAAATCACTTGGAGAAAGATCGAGAGAATAGAGAATATGATCCTCTCTTTCCTCACAACGTGGTTTTATACTGGAAATCAGGGAATTTTTGAGTTCCTGTGGCAATTAATACCCCTAGTTCAGAAACTCTGTTTTCAGATCTTGGGTGCTTCCCGGAGGGCGTTTACGAGTTTAAAATGCCCTCCCCAGAGCGTCCCAGTCATGCTCTATGCGGATGTAGTTTCGAGATCTAATTGGCCAATCCTTTCGATGAATATCCTCATTTTCAAAGCATTCATCGTCCAGATGAGCACTATGTGCCTCACGTTGTCATTCAATAAAATAAAATCAGGGCCAACTGCACCTATGAAAACGCGAACATAGGGCATTTCCTATGCCTCATTCTAGCCATAGAGCCTCTTGCAAAGAGCGGTATATGCGACCATCAAACGAGGTGCCTGCCCAGACCATTAAGCTTCAACTATCGTAACGGTCAATTACTCGAACATTGGAGGGCAGGCAGTGGGTCTCTGGTTCTTTTCATATGAAAATATGGCGAGAATTTCTGGAAAGTGAGGATATTTGTCGAATAGATTGGCCAGTTAGATATCCAGATCTTAACCGTATAAAGCAGAGTTTCCCAAATCTTTTTGTCTCATAGACCCCTAAGCCAGGTTTTCGGTTTCAGGCAGAACCCTGCTTACATAATATTACATTTTTGCAAATTTAACAACTTAAATGTCTTTTTGATAGTTGGTGCTACTACTTTAAAAGAATTAAATTTCTAACTGCGATGAAGTATAGCGTTTAAAACTTAAGAAGCGCATGTTAATGAATTAAAACTAAAACCAAATTAATACATAAAATAACTGAACACAAAAAAAACAAATGCTTTTAATGAGAGGGATGAATCTGGTGCTTTAATAACAAATTTTCAACATTTAATATATCATCTAGTCAGGTTTAACCCTAAATCTCCTTTGTTAGTAAGTGCCCAGTTCTTTTTTACTTCCCCTTTTTTTTCGCTTTTGAGATTGGAAAACTCAGTGAGAGACTCACAAGGACTAGCAATTAAAAACTTTCTCATGATATTCCATAACTTGCGACAAATATCAGGTATTTCTTTTTAAAGCCAAAATTGCTGGCATCCGTTTCTAAACTTTATTTTAAGTTCTTCGTTAGGACCTATTCTGATCAGTTCCTATTGTAATATGCCATTTTTTTTTCAAAGTGACTATATGAAATCATTGTCTATTGCTGTATTACTATAAAAAAAAGCAGTCTTAAACCTAGTTTCAAAATCTCAGTAAGAGCATTTAAATGTTGAACGTAGGCTAAATTGTCTGTGATAAATTGAGAAAATTCGCGACATCCAATATTATAATTCGTTAGCTTAATTTTGGAAAGAAATGCTGAAATGTCCCCGTATTAATAAAATTTATTCTGTCACCTAGTAGCGACAAATTAGTGACACTCAATTTGGTAAATGTTAAATTGCTAAAATCTAGTTTCCACTAGATCAAATTTTTTTAAATGTTAAAGTCATGATCTGGTTTAATGAGAACCACTATCATAGACCCCCCTTTACAACTCATGGAACCCCAAATTATTTTTTGCTGGGTGGACCCCTTGAAGGTCTTCATAGACCCCTGGGGGTCAATATATTCAACTTTGGAATCACTGGTATAAAGCATTCCTGGGATACTCTGGGGAGAGCAATTGCAACACGCAAACCCCTTCCGAGAACCATCCAAGACCTGAAAACAGAGTTACTAAGCAAATGCTGTTAATTGCCATAGGAAATAAATTCCATTATATCCGGTAAAAAATCCCGTTGTGAGGACTGCTTATCTGAAAAAGGGGATCATACCCCATATTAACTATTTTTTTCTTGTTTACTCTGCATCTGCTGTTTCAGCTTCCGACTTCGATTAGTGGTGCGCACGATCATGAGTGTGTATTTTAACTATTCAATATCTTTTTTGCATTACATCAGCCCTATTTAAATACGAATTTTATTAAAATCTGTCCAGTAATTCTAAGGATAATCAACAAAAAATCTAAAAATTCCCTTAATTTTGAACACTAGTATATGAATGAATTAAAACTATCTGAATTTCATGGCATTCAAAAAAGTATTCATTTGCAACAGAAAGGAAATCAGTTTTACTGTCTTAATCCTAAATTTTGATTTATTTTATTTAAATAATATTACGAAGAATTCTGTTACAAAGTAAGTACAAGTGTTTCAATTCAATAAAACTTTATTGAGTTTCATTTCGAAAGTAAAAGTTATTGGTTCATTTTTTTATAAAGTTGGTACTAATGTTTTAAAAAAGATATTTTTTGAAGTGAAGCTTCTTTGGGCGCGAGAAAGAATTTCGTGAAAGAAAAAAAAAGGAAAACTAGCAGCAAGTCCAGTCGAAAGTTTATATACCACCAAGTAGTCCTGTCGCAGCTGTCCATAAGTTTCCATAAAGTTTTAGTGCTGTGCACACCAGAGGCTGCTGCAATCATTAGGTCCGATGATGATTAAAAGCCGATTATCTTAACAGGAGACTTAAATGTTAATTTTGCTTCAGTAGAAGTAAAACCACTCATTTATTTCTTGAAACGGACACTTAATTTGACAATGAATACTGATTCTAGAGAAGGAGCAACAATATAAAGAACCACAATTGATGCAGTTTCTCCCGTTTTCTTGATTTACTACAATCGAGGATTTTTATATCCTACTTCAGTTACCACACACCTATTGTGTCTTTCTTGGATGATGCTAGAAAATTAAATAAAAATATTATTTTCATACAATGAATGAAGTTCGAATTTTATTTGATTAAAGTAAGTTTTCACAGCAGTTTAATATAATTAGATCTATGCCTGCATTTACGGCCAACGTCGCCAAAGAAGTTTCACTTCTATCGTGTGGCTTTCCACGTTGCTTTTTTTTAATACTCCAGGGAATGCAATTCATAAAAATATCCAAAAACGAAACTTTAGAAGAATAAATAGAAGCTGGAGAAAAATAACATTGTGTTGGTGTAACATTAGTTGCGTTGTGAGGAATCATTTTATATATTTCTTTTAAACTCAAATTTAATGAAATGTTATTTCAAACAAATTAGAGCCCCAAAGTATTATTATTTTTAAGAAAATGAATTTATTTTAGATAAGTTTTAATGCTAAGAAGAGTACATTGCGCATTCTATTGAGCTCTTTTTAAATGAAAAACTCTTCACACATTTTTATAAAATCCAACCTATAAATATTTTTTTAAGATCCACTTTAAGTGTCTGGAAAGAAAGAAAACACAAAGCACTTAATTCGCATATTAAAAAACCTTAGATGAGAAGTTTTCATCTTTTTCGCACCAGTACAAAATATTTTTAAGATTAAAAATACAATTCAAATCTTAATCACAGTTATTCAATTAATGAATTGGGATTAACATTGTAATAACTTTTCATTATGAGATATTAGATATGAATTTCTTAATTTTATTTCACAGTCAATTGACGATGATAATACCTTGACTAATGCTGACCTTACGTCATGGGCTAAGGGATTGTTGATCATCAATTTAACTATGAGTTCGAAAATAGCTCTTCAAGTCAAATCATAACCATTTTTTAAATATACAAGGAAATGCAATTCAGAATAGCCTTTATTGTCTTCCCTCAAATTGTTTTCTCTTTTGTAAGAATTTATAATAGTTTAAATCCAGTTTAGTTTGAATCTATGCTTTTAAATTATTTAAAAGAATTAAAAAAAACACGGTTTTTTCACAAACTGAAATTGTTAGAGCTTTCGCATTTTACTGGATACACAGAAACTTACTAAGGGGTGATAAAAAATGTTACAAGTCGGCCGCTCCCTGCAATATTGCTGTTTTCGACATCCTGTCTGCCTGATTGAAAAGAGTGACACCATTTCGCTACATGTTGTCTTCTCATTCTTTGGCCACACATTCTTTGCCAAAATCGAATCACGGCTTCCAAACGAGACGAATTTCCGAAGCGCCTTGTCATTTCAATCGTCCTGAACCATCTGGGAACTTTCACTACCTACCCTCAAACCATATGTATGACAAGTAGCACCATTTGTCTCCATTCTCGGGAAACAAAATTTCTCCACAATATGTAGTTTTCAAATTTCGCGGCTTGTAACCTTTTTTCTGATCAACCCTTGTATATATTGAATGAGACTAAGGTATTTGTACGCGTATTAGCTGAAAAAATTTTGATTTCTTTTTAATATTCTAGGAAAGTTAATTTACTAATTTGAAAAGCATCAATAGCTCATCATCCTGGAGATTTTTCTTTATATAATAATAATAACATTGAAGAGAGATTTTTATATTACTTGAATTATATAGGTTAAGAGTTCTACCAGAATAAAAAACTAGGTTCAGAATATCGGAATCACAATATTCCAAGAAAAACAATGCAAAGGTCAAAAGTGGTGCTTATAGATGTCAAAGAAAAAATAATAATGGGGAAATTCTAGAAAATCAATTCTGCTTCCTGATCAAGCAATAGTTACCTACTTGTTTTAAAGATTGACCAAGTAGTTTTAGAGGAGTATTCGTATTTTTGTTAAATAATTCGTGTGAATTAAAAATTTACGGTGACTTCTGAAGTAGTAGCCATTTTGTCATTTAGTATGTGCAGCTGTTGTTCTCTAGGGGCTTATTTAAAAAATAAGTACGCTTCGATAAAGGAATTTCTGTGAGACTTTTGGTAGAAAAAATACAATTCTTGAATAAATTTTAAAGAATTTTCCGTTTTTAAGTCATTATAATTGACACCATTACTAGCACACTGAGATACATTAGTCATAAACCTTAGAATTTTGTTTTGCATGCTTTATGCAGTTCTAATGTGGTTTAAGGTTGCTGCATCCCTTACAAGAGCAGCATTCTAAAAACACAAGTTGGTTGATAACTTGTTTGTACAAAATACTTTTGTTGCGCCAATTCATATCAATTAATATCTGAATTTATCTTATTTTATTTCAGAAGTTATTAACTAGACATTCGCCGAGTTTTCCAATTGTTAATATGTTACCTAAATAAATGGAAATTTTTGTTATAATTCTTCTTGAATTTTAAAGGCCACGTTGAACGTTTAAAAAAGTCAAACTGTTGACTCATACTTTAGATTATTCATAAGCTTAATAAAATCATGTAATCTATAATTTACTAAAAATTTCAACAAACTCATTTCACTACACTAAAAATACAGCATTAAAGTAAAATATCTTTCTTACTATACTTCACTACGATTTCTGAAAGAAATCATTGGAAGTAGACTTTTAACAAAGTAACAGTAACGGTTATACATTTACGTGGAGCCTTAGAGAAATCTCTATCATCCACTCATCATAATAAGTAGAAAAAATTAAGAATAATTTGCTCAAGTGTTACATAAGAATACAAAGCAGTCCGCAATGAGTGCAGCGCAACAACGCTGGTGGAAGGGTGAGTGGGAAACCACTCGTCCAGTTGATTTAGTTAATGACGTCACATCTCTGACAACCACGCCCGTCTTTCAACCGGCTGCCGCATCTCGACGGAACGAGGGGAGAAAAGGGAGGAATTTCTTTAATATCAAAGATTAAAGAGGATATTGTTTTTAAGTTCGTTACTCATTACCTCTTAAATATCTGCATACGGTTATTGAAAGGAGATTTTAAATAACCACTTGGAAAAAAGTAAGAAAAGGTGGAGAAGTTTGACTTTTAACAATATTTGTTGTTTTTCGCACAAAATATGATGCAAGAAGAAGTGTTGGGGTTTTTCACGAGCAATAACTTAATGCTCAATACCATTTATGAAAGTTGAAAATGAATTATGTAAGATTACATCTGTTTCATACCTGTTAGAGGAAGTGTTAAATAATACCTGTTTCGTACAGAAATGGATCTATTTAGAGTAAGGATGCTACTTTAAACCCTTCGGGACGAGCGTCCCATATGCATAAAACACAGTCAGCAGCGTGTGGTTCCACCGTGTTTCTCCCTCTCAGCCCGAACGACTCCCGACAGAAACATTTTTTAAGTTCAATTTTTTGGCAATAGATGGCATTCTATTTCTATAAGATTTGAGATACATGGGTGAGTGAGTGAATATTAACGTCACTCTTTTCAGCTACACGAGGGTTTTGGCGATGGACCTCTTAGTTTTGAACCATGGTCAAGTGACGAGGACGACACCTGAGCTGGCACCCCCTCTCCTAACTACCACATTACACCACACCAATGGGAGGACGTTTGAGCTGTCGACAGATTTAACGTGCATCTCTCCCCTACACAGCGGGTCTTTAGTGGTAATGGGCTCGAGCTCATGACACGCCTGCCATGATCCGATACCTTGACCATTTGAGATACATAGATATCTGACCTTCTACTCGAAATGAAAGAAATATTACTCACATATAGGTGGTTTTTTGTTTTATAAACATAAATGGAAGGGAATATTTTGGAATATGATACATTACGACTGCTCTTGATTTGAACACGTGGTTTTTGTTTTTAGTGAAGATGGGAGATTTATTTTCACGAAAGCATTTGTGATATGGGTTTGCAGTCTAGTTTTTTATGGATAATTAGATCTCGTAGACAAAATTTATCTTTTTTTTTTCTTGCTTTTTTTAGAAGACCGACTTTTATAAATGCTTACAATAAAACGTTTAAAAACTTGTACTTAAACAGAAAGTGGCTGAAGTAAATAAAATATATTAATACGAAATATATAAAGCATATACCGTTCGTATTATATACAAAACAATATTGAACAACGCGTTTATATTTCGGTATTTTTATGGCTTTAGGCTTAACTACGCAAAATCCTCCGGCTGTGAGTGACACTCGCGATAGAAATCTCCGACACTGGCGGTACGCCCACATTTGCGTGTTTCGTCGCGAAAGGGTTAACAAAAATGTCCGAAAAAAATTTCTTCCAAACAGTTGGTGACATTTATTTTGGTATGATACAGACCAGTGATCTTCAAACTTTATCAAAACCCCCTTATGTGGTGTTTTTAATTAACTCTATCTCCCTCTTAGAAGAACATATCTTAATAGAATATTTAAAGTACATTAAAACGTTACAGTTTTATTTTATGTACAGACACAATTTTAAAAATTATTGTATTTTTTAATGTAATATAATTTACTCATTTTATTTATTTATCAAATACCTGGCCAATGACCATCAGGTCATTATGCAACGAGCTCTCCAATACTTTCTTGCAATGCAGTCTAAATTCTTAAGTATAGAGCCTCCAAAGGAGCAGCGTCCACGACTTCTCCACAATCACATAAAGCACATAAAAGTGAAACAGTCAAATTAAGACGAAACAAATTACCACAAAGGTAGTCATGCCCACCCGATATTTTAAATTCAGCCACTGCAGTAGCACGAGGGAAGTCCGAGACATAGGCAGGTTTTAATAGCACCCTCCAAGGTTGTTTTTAGTAGCAACGACAGTTGCATTGAAAGCTTTTTTTTTATAGATCTTACTAACATGGAACTCAACAGAGTAAAGAGGTAGGTCTTCTGTACTTAAGTCATTAGTAATATTAACTTGTCCTCCAAGTGTCACTTATCTAAGCATTATACTTGGTAATAGGATATGTACTTAAAATTTTTAGCAGAAACTACAGAAGTCTGGTTTTATTGTAATTATTCTGCAGACGCATTTCTTATTCTACGTTTAATCTGTTTCTATATTTTGTTTTTGTTGCCACAAACGTTGAATTTTTTTACTTAAATACGTCGTTACAATTGAGATTAAAGGTATATATATATGTATGAGTACCTTCTGTGTATTCTGCAGGAATTTGTAACATAAAATTTAGGAGCTTAAATTTAGATTTTATTGGAGAATCTGTTGTTATATCCAGTTCTTTCCGGAGGATAGCATGATTCGTAATCACATAACATACCACTGGACCAAAGTGTTCACTTTAGTTCGAAGGCTATTACTGGTTTATGCAGTTATCCGCTACAAAATTACTCGGTTTTTCATCGATGCTTTTTATTAAATCAACTGAAAGCATAACATCGAGTTTTTGTTATTTTCTTCGCGATTAGACTTGATTTAATTTAAGTCGAAATAAATCATAAGCGGATCAATCTTTCTAAAAAAATTTTAAAAATTTTGAATATTAATCATTTTTTTAAATAGGTAATATTTGCAGATAAATTTCCTAAATGGTATTAAATTCATCTTGAATGACATCCAAAACACATTCAGAATCAAAATTTTAGAAGAAGGAACAAAATTCTTTATGCAATTTATCAAGTTCTTTTTATTATCTTCTTTAATGAAACTTCAAAATCTTTTTCATTGCATAAGAAAAAAAACTCATTGTCCCAGTATTAAAGTGCAGAATATCAATTGTTTTAGTTCGACATACGAAAAAGAGATTTATCGCATTACAATTTATCATGGCTGTGAAAAAATAAAATTTTAAAAAGAGATATCATTTATTAGAAATAAAAAAAGAGATGTAAGTTAACAAACTACTTATCTTTCCGAAACATTAGTATTTTTTAAGAAATTGCTTATTTGCTTATTGGAAAATAGAAACTAATGATAGTAAGAGAGCAGGCAAGAAATAAATGGTACTGCTCCCATTAAAACTCTTAATTGTATTTAAAACGTAAAAGCCAGATCCAAAACCATTTTTCCAAGAGTATGCTCATCATTCTCTACTCTTAATATCTCAATGGAAACGTATCTAGTTCTTTTTTCATAAAATACTTTAATACTTTAGGAAATGAACAATATTATGGGCCAATGAATTCTTTTAAATCTTATTTTATATATGAATTTAAATACTATTATTCACTTCACCAAAAAATTATAGAATTAGAAATTATGTGATTCAAACCCCAGACTGGGCAAGGTAGACTCAGCCTTTTATGCCTTCAATGGATCGATAAATGAGTACCAAACTCAACCCTCAACTCAAGCTCAACCCCACAGTGTTTATTTCTCAAGCTTGCTTGAGAAATAAACACTGAGGGTTCCGATTCAGTCTGATCATCTGACCAGAAAATCTGGTCATGCAGCTCAATGCCCAAGGTCATGAAAACTGAGATAGGCACAGTAGGCCTTGGCTCTTTGTGGGCTATTGTTCCACTGAGTTTAATATTGTTTTGTAACAGATGGTCATAAATTTCGTAAAAATATTTTTTAAAGTTTAAATATTTTTAATCAGAACATACCACACTCTGCAAAAATAAAGTCATTTTTTTTTGTTTCATAAAAGAAATGTTATTTATTTCATTTGCATTTTTTTAACATTAAAGTCTTGAAAATTATTTTCCCATTCACAAAGAGTCTCTAAATATTCAATTAAAAATTATGAATTCCTGTATTGATCTTTTTAGGCAGAAGCTCTGTTTCTTCCCCTAACAAAATAATTATCACTCTCGAAAATCGCAAAATATTCGCCAAAATAACTTACTCTTTGACAGTATACTGTACATAGATATATTTATTTATACAGATATATAATTACTATAATTTGTTATATAAGAGTTATCAGTTATATGACAGTCATTACTTCGCCAAACGACTAATTCTTCAAAGAATATTTTAAAATTATCTTTAAGGTATCTGACTACGCTAAAATTGTGAAATTTGCCAAAAATTGATAAAGTTTTTTTTATGATATTATTTACAGACCATCTTATTAGCTTCATAAAAATACAAAGTTTATTATTTTCCGTTCACGAGAACAAAAAGTACAAGTGTTTTAGTAACAGCAGATTGTCAGTACTTTAAGTAAGATGTCATACTTTAAAACGAGTTTTAATCGAAATATGTTTTTTAAAGGCCAAATCAGGACAGTGACTGCTAAAAAATGTTTTGAAAATAATTAACTGAAATTTTTGTGTATGTTTTGTACAATAATAGAAGTATTTTAACCTTGAGATTTTTCAATCACTGTTTTAATTAAAAATTCACAGTTCCTTATGTGAATATATTCACTGTTTTTTAAGTAATTTCATATAATAACAAAGATAAAGTACTCTAGTATTTGTAAAAATTAAAATATCTCTTATATCGATGGTATTTCAAAAATTAACAGCAAAACAACACATCAAAATTAAAAAATTGAAAATTTGTCATTAACGCTAAATTTGTCATTGGGTCCCGCTTATGTAATTTTTGTAAATTTTTACCCTTTTTTTTCCAATTTTAGTAATAATAATTTCTTTTTCTCTTCTTAATTTTAGAATATTTTTCTTGAAATGTTCTAAACAAACCTAAAAATAACAAAAAATCCCCATATCTTTATTTTTTTTTAAAAAATTATCAGTTACAGAGACTGCCGATAGAAGTGAAAACTTAGAACTTTTAGTATCAAAATTTGAAATTTCATATTGTTTGAATTAAAATTATCAACATCAATCTGGTTTTCACATCTATTGACACTCCGAGCAACAACTAAATGCATGTTTATATTTTTTTTTATTCAAATATATTATGGGCTGTACAAGATCATGACAAAATATAAATACAATTCAAATGAAATAACAATTAAGATACAATCATATTATTTATGGATAGTATTTGTATTTACTTAAATTTCAATGTACTTGATTTTTAACATTATTTTAATTGTTTGCACATCATTGTCATCATTAATTTCAAGAATACTTAGACTTTTTGTACTTTCAACTATTTCATTTTGTTCTAAAAAAAGATACAATAGGCTTATGGTAACTAAAGTAAGAAAGGGAAAATGTTTGATTCAAATTTATCTAAGTATCGCGTAAAAACCGCATCGATCGTCGTTTTATATTTTCGTACTGAGGATCATTGGACATATTTAAATTGTTTCATTCAGAAATTCAATTAGTGGTAGATTTTTATCATCTGTAAAGTTAATATTGAAATCTCCACTTAAAATCATCGGTACATTATCATATTTTTCGCCAAATCCTTTTTCGAGTATTTTAGAACCTCCTTTTGTAGAAATCATCAAATTTTCAAATAAAAATTGTTGTATGTGTCTCATAGATTTTCCAGGTGAAATATAAACGGCAACCATTAATAAAATATGTATTGCCCATTCTCGGAATCACAACGAGCAATGCACAGTATATACACATTGAACTTTTCACTAAATCCATTCAATTTCACTTATAAGATATACACAGCACTATACATCAGCTGTTTTGCTACAGATATACTGCTATAAGCATGTCGGTGACGCGAACTCACGAGATTTCACCCATGCAAAAAGTATCTAAGGCAAACAGCACACTGCGCATGCGCCAGTCAGAGCATGTCGGTGACGCGAACCATAAGATTTTTCCCTACCAAAAAGTGCCCTACGCCGCTAAAGAAGTTTTCACTTCAAAAAATGTCCCGAGTAATCGGATACCTTAAAAGCATTTTTTATTTTTGAAAAGAGTACCTGTAATTCTTGTTTTTATGTACTCTACTAGAAATTAGATATCATAAGAGTTTCTTTACAAAATTGTAAGTAAAAGTAAACATGGCAGGTTTTTATGATACGTTAAAAATTATTCCCTTTCACCATCCATCATATTTCGTTTACCTTTTCTCAACTAAAAGAGATCAGGTTTATATATACATAGACTCATCATAAATAACGATACAATGAATAGAGTTCTAGGTAACTTAAATCAGTTCACTTACTCGTGATTGATGAGCTGCAAATTCTAAACATTGTTTTTAAAAACTAATTTATTGTTAGAAAAATTTTTCGCCGTTGGTATATTTTCCAAATAATTGAATTTGAAAAATGAATTTTTTTTTCAAAAGAAAACAGAATCTACAAATGCTTTTAACCAGCAATATTTTTCACATAAATAATACATAAAGTAATACAAAACATCCCCAATTTAACAAAAAAATCCAACGATAAGCTTTTGATGGATCGAAACTAAGTTATTAAAAGGAATATTTTTATTTTTCTATAGAGATGTATTATTTCATTGGTAAACAGGAATCTAAAACATGCAGAAAGTAATATATAACAAGATACATTTTCCAAATAATTGTCTGTAAGGTATTATACTTTTCTTGCCAGAACCATGAAAATATTTGATGTATTTCCATCATAATTTGCTTTTCTTTTTCAAATGATAATGAGTAAACAGATATTGAACACTTTATATACCACATAAAATGAGAATTTTCATTATAAAGTTTTACTAAATAGCTTTTTATGCTATTAAATTTAATATTGAAATTTATAATATATTTTTATATTGAATCAGTTTAAGAACCATTTATTATTATGTTAAGAATACTGAAGAAATATATATTTTATGTTTAATAATACTTAATAAGAAATAAATTAAATCATTATTTTGTTTTGGTTGTTAGTGAATATTTTTACAGGCAATTCCTTTCTTTATTACATATATGACAGAGCTATTTATTCCTTGAGAAAAAAGGGGAACACAGAAGGAAAATACTTACTATCTTCCTTACACAAGAAGGGGGGGAAATAAAACAAATACTGAGCAAATACTTACTGTAATGAAAATTCCTTTTCATGTTGAGGTATATCTAAATATATTTGTATCCCGTTGGTTAAGAAGATACAGTACGATTCAAGTGACACTTTTTTATATCCTCACAAAAAATGAAAGCTCTTAACTTAAAAAAACACAGAATTATGATAGCTTCTACATTCGATTTTATTCACATCCCTATGTAAATCAAAACTTTAAACTTTTTAATCTCAGAAAGATAAAATAACTAGTTTGTCTTCATTTAAAATGCTAAGGCTCTTTTTCTATTGTGCCTAATGCTTTGAAATTTTTTTACCTATTGCTAATAGTACATGTAACAAAAGTTGGTAAGCATATTGTATCAAAATAATACATTTTTTAAAAAAATAATTGAACTCAGAATTTGTACATTTTTGAAGGAATTTTCAATAAGCATTCATAAAAAGAAGTATTGCACAAATATCAATCATGCTATCTCAAAACCCATACCAACTTTTGTTATACATATTTTGACGTACTTGTAAATCAAATTTCATGCGTGTACGTTAATTTTTGTAGGAGGAGTACATTTTAAAATCACTTCATAAATTTTAAGTTTGTTCCTTAAATGGCTCTTTTTATGAAATTTTGAGCACCAAATCTGTTTTACATAGTGTACACATATAGGAGGCAAACAAAACATTTTGAAAATCCTTAATTTAAAAATTTTGCTTAAATCGTATACCGTGTTCCCTTAAATAATTCATTATATATCCTTTAAATGTATGAAATACTTAGTACGAAAAAAAATTAAAGCGTATTACTTTCAAAGTTTTAATTCATGCTGGATTCGTCGGCTCGGTGGCCTAGAAGTAGCGTGCCCACCTCATAAGTCTAAGGTTGACAGTTCAATCCCGACTAGAGTGGATAGATTTTCTCGATGCAAAAATTATAGGCACACATGTCATAAGATTATGTTTCTTGTAAAAGATCCCTTGAGTATTAATTTAGTTCTGGTGCTCTCGGAAAAAATTCCGGTAATATGTAGTATCCAACGAGAACATGAATTGAATAACTTTAAGCATAAATATTTGATCGCGGTAGCCGCTGTCAGATGGAGCCACCAATGAAATGTCTCTCCCGTTTAAGAACTTTCCATGTCTGCAAAGGCTTAGCTACCAAAATGCAATCCATTTGAAAAATAAAGAACCTCATGCTGGAACAAATCTGAACTTCGACTGATTTACAAATTTTTGAATGTATTTGTACATAAAAAGTTTCAAATTATTTAGAAAAAATTCGTACTTTTACCTAACCTTCAAGTCATAGATTTGTAGATTAGTATTACTATCGTAAATTTGTGACCAAAAAGATTGTAATAATTCTAAGATATGGAATGTCTTAGAATTTCAATGAAACGACCCAAAAACTTCTGAACAACCTTTGCCTCCGTTAGCATTATATAAAGATAACACTGTGTGTGTGTGTGTGTGTGTGTGTGTGTGTGTGTGTGTGTGTGTGTGTGTGTGTGTGTGTGTGTGTGTGTGTGTGTGTGTGTGTGTGTGTGTGTGTGTGTGTGTGTGTGTGTGTGTGTGTGTGTGTGTGTGTGTGTGTGTGTGTGTGTGTGTGTGTGTGTGTGTGTGGTGTGTGTGTGTGTGTGTGTGTGTGTGTGTGTGTGTGTGTGTGTGTGTGTGTGTGTGTGTGTGTGTGTGTGTGTGTGTGTGTGTGTGCTATTATGTGCAGAAGTCATCTAATGTGGTTAAATGCATTCATCAATTTAAAAAACCGTTTTAGCTCATATTTAAAATATGGCACTGAATTTGGTAATATCTTTTGATTTTACAATATTTAAATATCCGTGCGAAGAACGGGTATACCTACAAGTAAATCAATATAGTTGTAATATTTCGTGGTGTTTCATTGAAGTCTATCATTTAAGTTATATATATATATATATTCTTCAGGTTTTTAATACGCTTAAACACTTTAAAGGCTTAACAGAAATATTTTTACAGTAAATTTTATGATAAATATGAGGTTTTCCAGGCTAAATTTTTAAAAATGCATTAAAATAAAATCTTTCCACATATTTTTATTATTAAATAATAGATCGAGGCCTTGACTAAATTATGCATCTCTTCAAAAGACATAATAAGGTTGTAAACTAGGCAAAAATTATTCTTTTTCATTCTGATTTTTTTCCCTTAGTTCAATGAGCAACTTGAAAAAGAACATTGAAATGTCTTCCTATAAAGGCTTAAGTATTAATGAAAAATGTGAAGTTATTTATTCTTCACTTTTTAGAAACTTGGTTTGACCCCTAGGGATGCATTTGCAAGAATGTAGACATTTTTAGTCCCGTAACGTTATCCTGCAGATGCGTAATGAGATTTACGTGACAATTTTACCCGAACATGATAATAAATAGGCTTAATACTCATAAAATATTCGACCCTTTAAATATAAAAAAATTAACCACAATAAATCTCATAAATAAATAGCTTCATACAAAATTTTGTCTTGAACTTTTAAGCTTGAGAAAATTGTGGCCATAAATGGCAGTTTTATGATAAAAGTATTTCTTTCATATAAAGTAAAAAAATACAATTAAATATATAAAAATTGTATAACCTAGTGACAATGTAAAATTAAAAATGTGTTTTTTCACTATATTTGTTGACAGTTAAACATTTTTATTTATTTTTCTGCATTTGAAATAAAAAAATTGTGTTCAAATTTATATTTATTTATCTCATTTCTCTTGGAATTCTGGCTATATATTTTTGATATAACGTCTCATTAGAGTATCACGAGGGGTTTTGGCACCAAACCAAATAATTCCGCTATTATCAAGGGAAGAAGACAATATCTTGGATTAATCTCGTAAATTTCATTTCCACCAGGGAACTTTCGTAGTGCTTTCCATTTAACTTGCTTCTGTAGTTATTAGTCACCATGGAAGGTTTATGTGGCAATAAAAAATTTGTGCATATATATATTTATATACATACATAAATTACTTACGCAATATTTATTTGGTTTCCGATTTTTTCCATTCATTTAGATTAATTTGATCAACAATTTGTTCAAAAAATAAACTAGTAGTTAATTATTTATTTATTGAATTAATTTTAATACAAAGAATTTTATTTAAAATCTATTTAAGCAATAAATTAATTTTCAGTACAAAATATTAAAGAATCCGTCTCATTTTCCTTTTTACCCATTTTTGCACCATATGTTCTATAAAAATTTATTTATTAGAATATAGATTATTTAAAAGTAAGTCTTTTCCCACCAAAGCTCCTAAATACTTGCAATACTGAATAATTCTTATTTATGGCTGCCGTCTTTAAGGCTGTTTTCACATAATGTTACCGAGTGTAGCGTATGCTACTTCCACACCACAGGTTCGGGGTTCTATCCTCGGGCTAGGCAAGGTCGACTCAGCCCTTCAACCCTTCAGTTATTGAAAATTTCACAGAGCACTCGATCTCTGTCGAGATCATAATCTCTTGTCATTTAGGATTTATTGGGTTGACTTTGTTGTCATAATTTGCCCATTTTTGTTATTATTTGGAGTAGATTGTTTATGAAGTTGGAAGTGTTTTGGTCTTTATGTTTAAGGAAGCGACTTTGTTTGCGTGTGGTCTGTTGTTTTTCTATTTTTTCTTGTTCACAGTGCGAGCGCCCCGCCGAAGCGATTGTCTCGCCGCAGTGACATTGATTGATTTATCGGGTCGGCCGCGGAGGGAACCTTTCGGTTCTTCTCTGTTGCCTTCCCGGGTGAGAGTGACCGCCGAGGCGGTCGTGCTTTGATTTTTTCGTGAGTGAGTTGGTTGTCCAATCAGGAGTCAGCCTCTCGGGGGGGCGGGGTTTAGAAGTTAGGAGATATTCGTTTTAAGTTAGCGGGAAGTTCATGTTTAATAGGATATTTCGGGGTCTATTGAAGTTGGGATCAGGAGTATATTTTTCAATTTTTCTTACGGAGGTGTTTTCTGCATTATCTATATTGTTAAAGAATTTTGTAGCTATTTTCTGGAAGGTTTCCCGGAGAGTTTTGAGGCGTACAGCGTGTCTAAGACTTCTGTTCCTCATAAACCACCGGGCGTTTGTTATTTTCCTTATTATTACGTTCTGTGACTGTTCTAGAATCTTGATAGTTGAGGGAGCGGCATGACTCCAGATTGGGCAAGCGTATGTGGCGACTGGTCTGATTATAGAGGTATAGATAAGCACTCTATTTCTTAATGTCAAAGGCGACTTCCGGGAAAAATAAGGGGTGAATTTACTCGCTATCGCCCGGAAGTTGTTTTTAACGTAGTTAACATGTAAATTAAATTTTAAGTGGGCGTCCAGTTTGACGCCTAGGTACTTAGTTGACCCGGACCAGGGGACCTGGTGGTTCTGTATGTGTACAATCGGTGGCTTCTTGAATTTTCTGTTGGCGGAGAAGAAGACTGCTTCGGTCTTGGTGGCGTTTAGTGAAATTTTCCATTTATCATACCAGTCTTCCAACTCCGCCAAATGACGGTGTAGAAAGTGGGTGATTTGATTAATGTTGTCGCTCTGTGCCAGAATCGCAGTGTCATCTGCATAGAGGCATGTGGTGGTGTGTCTGGAGTGGGTCGAAAAATGAGTACCAAGAGTTTTTGTTTGGGGACTAAAGACTGGGGGGTCTCGCTTCAGACTGGCCACCTAATCGGACATCTGCTCATATACTTCAGCACCCAATAGTCACGAATGCAGAGATAAACACAGTAAGCCTTGGCCCTCGTGGGCTGTAGAGCAACTGAGTATAGTTATTGTTCATATAATTTTAAAGAATAGTACCCGTGAGTTTAGATTATTTTTTCAGATAAAAAAAAAATTCTATTATTATATTTTGACTCCTCTATCCTACAAAGAGGATCTCTATTTTATCCGCTATCCATATAACAATTTATCTTGTAATAAAATGTGTTTCGAATTTTTCGCTATTCCTTAATGCTAAATGGGCTATTTTTTTACATATTAAAATAAAACAATAATTATTTATGGAAAATTTCGAAATTTTTAAAAATGCCGTATTATAAGCAGGCGTATGAATTACAATGTAGCGAATTTTAATGGAAATTGAGTTATTTGTTAGAAAATGTGCTCCACATTCCGTTCAAACTCATAAAGTTGAGAGTTTATTTACCGACGTAGGCTATGGGTGACAGAGAGAGAGAGAGACCTTATAATTGTGAACCTCAGTCAAGTGATGAGGATGATTCCAGATCTGAGACTCCTCTTTCTAAGCTGCCACACCACACGAGAACTTTCAGCTTGAACAGAAGTGGTTTGCGAATAAACTTTAACAATATATCTGCATCTTTAGACACTAATAGTTGTGTTTGAGTGCTGTAGAAAGTTCTGAAACTTTTGAGACTTATTGTTCTAATTTATGGCTGTATCCTGTATTTTAAAGCGCAGATTTTCTAAAATCAATTTTCATTAATCTTAAAGAACTGTTTCGCTCTTTGGAACTAATAGCATAAAATCTACGAACCCGATATACTCAACAGTATTACATAAGGGAATCAACAAGTACATCAATGAAATAAATTTTTCTTCAACAAACGTTAACTTTGTTACCACTTTTATTAAATTTTGTTTTCCATTGAACATCTCAATTATAAACTAAATACGAATGCTTATTTTGTATATAATCTTATATCAGTTTTATTTAATTTAAAAAGTTAGGTATTTAAAAAAGAATATTCTTACAATTTGAATAATTACAAATATCCTAGTTCAAATTCTCCCAAAAGGATTATTACTTTTTGAAACATTTTATCATCTTTATTAAAATGTTAGGCAAATCACACACATTTCACTAAAAAAGCATAATTTTAATACTTCCGGTTATTTGCAAATATAATAAAAGTTATCTTAAAGTTTATGACACAGCATGATTTGAATTTAAAATATTAACATTACCAAATTAAAGGTTTGAATAACATTTAAACAACATATCTAATACATTTTTCGTATATTTGTTTTACTTCATGCAGCAAGGTTTGTTGTAAACTTTTAGCTACATATATTTTATTTAATAAAGCATTTAAGTTGTTTTATATTCTATAAAATGATTTTTCATCTTGTATTTATCACAATATGTGTCTAAAAGAGTTGGAGCCAAAAGTTCTATAAATATTAACGATACCTAAATTTTATTTTAAAATACTGAATTATAATTTCCCCACTTTATACTAGGGGTGTCGTTCTGTTAAAGTTAGAACGTTGCATGTCAGGCATGTTAGCTTGGTTGCTGTTGATGTCTTGCCCATGCAGTGCTAGGCTTGTCTTGTCCATGCAATTATATCAAATGGTGCCAAATGCGTCCCAAACGGCCCTCGCCATGTCGACGACTTTTCACGAATAAAGCAGTTGATGGTCTTTGGGGCTTAGGTCTATGTTGTGGAGTTTAGCCAATATAGAAAGACAATTAAAAATATGGTTAGGAGAAGGTTGAATGTCAGGACAGTGAGGACAAGTAATATAACTTCTTTGGCCATCAGGGATATTTTCATTCATTAAAGTATCATGTACGTAGGTACTTGAATTAACGCGGTTACAATTAAGATCTGGAATGAAGTGCTTCTTAACTGGATGGGAGGAGAGTTTACGTCTGGCTATTGCATCAGCATCGGTAAGGGTAAGGCTATTGGAAAGTTGAGGGGAATTTCGGGCCTTTTTGGCAAGGTTATAAGCCTGCTCATTACCGAAGATGTCTACGTGAACCGGTATTATTGCAAAGTGCAAGTTCTTTAGGCTGTAACTACTCTATTAATAAGAGCAATTATATCCTGGGTCAGTTGAAAGTTGCGCCTCTGGGTCGCCAGGAGAGAATATCTAGAGTCTGAGAACAGTAACATGTCATTGGAACTTTCATTTAGTTTGGAGAAAACTAATTATACAAAAAAGACTATCAGTATCTCTTTTAAAGAATTTTTCTCTTATGCTAAAAAATAGAGCCTATGCTCGGAATATTTGTTCAATTAAATTCTCCAATGTATATTTGTGTGGTTTTATTTTAATTTAGAGAAATTAGAAAAAAAATCAAGAACTGTGGGTCGATTGCTTTGACTTGAGGGCCACGTTGTGGAAATGGAAGATACCGGAGGGTTTCATATCACACAGAAATAAATAATATACAGGTATAAATTTCATCATAAAAACCAATAAATATGAGTTAAATAAAATATAGTGACAGTTTAATAATTAAGCTGATTTTTATATTATCTACAACTGTAAGCACATTTATTTTTAAAATCTGTTTAATGAGACAAAAAAAATGCGCCCTATAACCCTTTACTACTATTATTTTTTTAGTCAGGAGTGAGATTGCTTGCTGAAATTCTCGCCAACTTGTATCTCTCTGTTTATTCTTGTTGATCTTCTTTATATTTTTGGGCCAGCATATATCTGTTCACAAATATATGTCGTCCCAAAAATATAAAGAACGTTTTCTCTTTATTTGGTCTTTTGACTGACCCTACGGCCTCATATGGGATGTGGGCTACTATTTGCTTTCTCCTATTGTAAAGTTGTGACGGATCTATAAGCGTCCTTCAACTAATCCTTTTGGGATATCTTTAGGCTATCATTCACAGCCAACCCTTTTGGAAGAAGAAACCGTTCTATGCAGATTAGGTCAGTTATATATATAGTGAGATTTTCTAGCTAGGGATGAAGATGAATAGGTGAATAGATGAATAGCGGGATAGACGGAGTTACCTGGAGATTGAAATATAGAGAAGCTGGTGATAAGAAAAGATATCTACCGATCAGGTATTCGTAAACATTTATAGCGTGTTTCAGGCATTAAATAGTTGAAGATATTTAAGTGAAGATTGGTCACCATAGCTAAATTGAAAATCAAATATTAGAGTAATGGATTGATCCATAAAAGGAGGATCAATTTAATAGAAATCTTCTCACACACACAACAGAATTCGGGTCTCTCGTAGTTAAATCCCCTCTAGCTCTTAATTGGAAAATCTTATATTGTTTGAATAGTTGAATTGTGTCTGTTGATAATAAGTGTGCTGAATAAATAGTCGGAAAGTATTATGGTGAGTCATCCTCTTCACTTCCTCTCACACCTCTACCGGGACTGAAAGTAGGTCCCGTATGTTACTAAGTATATTATTTGCTTCTGTTTGAATCAACGCATTTTTCTTACACAAATATGCATTGCTTTCTTTTTTTTCTCTAACATGAAATTAATTCCTAAATTTATGTTGAAATATATAAAAAAATTTACAAATATTGAAGACTTCTAAATTTAAGAAATTCTGTACAATAATGTGGTAAAATCCCAACGATTTATACAGAACATCAAATTAAATCATAAATCGAGTATTTCATTTCACTTTTCAACACCAGTAGAAGTATTCTCGGTAGCTTAGTTGTTTGATCGCAAATACGTGACCGGCATTGTTTCATTCAAGTCATGAAATCAAGTCCTGGCGCCACTAAAAATCCAACGTGTAGCAGTAATGATGCATCTTAAATCTGTCAAGGCTTAAAGTATTCACACTGAAGTCCTCTCTTTGCGTGGAAATTAGAAGAATAGGGTACTCCGAGGTTCAAAATTATAACGTCCTTTCCCAAAGCCCTTATGCAGGTTTGAAATAGAACGTTAATAAACAATGAACCAAAGATTTTTCCTTAAAAGAATTCAAACCATGGTAAAATATATAAGATAAAAGATGTATACGTGTTAATTTACTGAGTATAAATTTAATGTGATAATGAAAATAGAATCGTTAAAATTGATAAAGAATATTCTTATCGCCAAGTTCCGGCACGTTTTTCCTACATCAAGAATCCGATGACTGTTATGCATTTGTCTCGGCCTGAATGTAGCGGGTGAGAGAGGATTCAAAGAAGAAACAGACATGATCAGAAAACCACTAGTTTTATTTAATTATTAACACTTTACGAAATCTGTAATTTTGTAACTTAACTCTGTGATCAATAGTAAATCCTAACCAGTAATCAGATAGCTAAATTAAAGCTTCTTGAATGATCCTTCTTGAAGCCCATCAACTCCAAGCATAGTTACTTAACCTACTTTCGGACGAATTTTCCGTCAAATATTAATCTTAAGATGACTAGTCGTTGTTTGCTAATACTTGGAATTCAGCTTAATGATTAACGCTTAACCATTATATTGAATACTCAACGACTGACACTTAAATAGTATAGTTTCATCTACATAAAATCAAGTCATCTCTATGGAAAGCGGATATTAAACTTAAATCTCAGAATATTTTTAAATAATCTCAGAATATTAAATTAAGGAATATTTTTTACAAGATGATTAGTAGAAGGTTTGAATAGAACCCTTTACACATAATTTAAAAAAATATAAGCTGTATTTTTTTTTCAAAAACGTAACATTTTAAAGTGAAATATAAATATCTTCACGTCAAAAGTGAATTTATCTTGCCATGAGAATATTTTTTAAAAATTACTTTTCAGCTGAAACAATGACAGGAAATTAAATATGAATTTTCTTAATTGAAATAAAATTATGATAATTTATAATAACTTTTAAGAAGTATATTTAAAGTTTCACTCGTTGAAATGAGCTGTAATTTATGAAATAAAATTCTTAAGAAAAAACTGAGGATCACATAAATTCTAAAAACGTTCAGAGCATATTATCATTAAAATTTCAAAGAATTATATGTACGAGTACTTTTAGCTTCGAATTTGGAGTCTTTTACATCAAAATTACTTTTTGATAGCTAGAAATCCGTACAAAAAAGCAAAAATAATCTTGCACTTAGCACATGATACCAATTTGTATGAAAAATTAAGTCATATTTTATTAATAAACTAGCTGCATGGCCCGGCGTTGCACGGGCTTTTACCGAGTGTATAACTTTATGCCTGTGAAAATTTCCCCTTCCCCTCTCGGTATCAGCATTTCCTGGTTATGTGTGTGATTTCGATATCCATGTCATTAAAATTCCCTTATTCGAAATATCTTCCACCTCTCAGTCCCGTCGGAGGGTATGTTTCCCCTCCACTTAGCCCGGCGCTGCACGGGCTTTTTCCGAGAGTATAACTTTATATATCCCAATGGAAATTTCCTTTTTTCTTCTCGATGCCAGCACTCCTAGGTGAGGGTGTATGCGTGATGTGAGGGATTTCTATACTTATGTCATTAAAATTATCTCTTTTCCAAAAGGTCTTCAATTTCTTTTTCTTTACAGAGAGATTTCTTTTCCAGCAGCTTAGCCCGGCGTTTATACAAACTTTTTCGTGTATAAAACTCTTTTTCAGTCTCTTTTCTCTCAGTGATGTGATCTTTCTTTATATTTCTATTTTCGATTTCTAATCTAGTTTTATCCACAAGAAAAAGACAATGTACTATTTTACTATTAAATAATTAATTTTTTAATGAATATTAAAGAGCAGTACTAATTGCGTTTTTTTAAAAAGAAAACAATTATATCAATTTTTGTTAAGTAATGAATGAAGAAAATACTTACCATTAACTATTGAAAAGACTGCTTATTTCTGTATGTTTGTAAAATTAAAAATATGTAACTATAAAAAAATATGGGAGAAAAAACCTAGCCTTTTTTGTTTGCATTCACTGTAAAGATTAATTTCTTTTTTTTTTCACATAAAGAAAGATTCAAAATGTAAATAATATTGTATGATGAAAACATTTCAGTATCTTCTTTTATTCTTAAAGTTTTTCACTATAAATTGCTTTTTTAAAAATAAAGAAAACTAACTGTCGTAATGTATCAGAAAGTTGTCTCTTTCTGCACATTCTCCATAAGCCTCAAACTGGTCAATTCTTTCGAAGATTTATCCCAATTAATTATTACTGGCAGTTGGTGATTTTAGCAATTATTTTTTCGTGGTATTTTTATGGCTCCTTGAAATGGAAACGTGCCTTTTTTAAAAATATTTTATGTGCAAAAAAGAAGAAAAATAAAAAAAATTTCAAAATTAGGAAATTTTATAATTTTTTAGAAGTTTTATAATATTCCATCTCAGTCTAACTTGGCAGCGTTGAGAAATGTACACAATGTACCAATCTACTTGAAAAATAGTTGTAACTTTCTTTTTTTTTTAAATTTAAATCCAAGAAATGCAGAGAAATTTGTAAAAAAATTTAAATTATTTTAGAATTTGGGATTTTAATAATACATTTCAGGCTAGTCAAACGCTAAAAGCATTTATTTTTAAACAATGGATGTTAATACAGTCAACAGAGCAACGTCATGAAATTCCAAGTTTGGCTGAAAACCGATTTTCGACGCCTGCTTTTGTCACTGTTGTAACAATAACATTGGTGCAACACACAATGGAGACAAATCAAAATTTGCATCAAAAAACGGGTTTTTTTTAGGTTTTTAATTAATATCTTTTCAACTAATTACAGCATCGGAATATAAATGGTCAATACGGCTTCCTCGGATCATTCCCGATCTTTTGGTACCTTCCGCAAGTTTCTGCGTGGTGCGGTTCGTGAGAAGATAGACGCACATAGATAGATAGATACATAGATAGATAGGTAGGTACATACTTTTGTTTACCTTCGGATTTTAATAGTGTAGATCATCATGAATCTTTGGTGATGGTGGATGAGTTGGTGCAGGTTGGAGAAAGATATTAAATTTCTATAATGCGTGTTCAGAATATTGTTGCTTTTGTTAAAATAATGTTCCGCAAATCATAAAATAGTAAATGAACTTTAATATTGCTTGTTAATAGATAAAACATGTGAGATACATTTTAACACGATGTTCTAAAGAAAGGTAAACAATATGGAATGCTAATAAGTGTTGCCAAACCACAACAAAGAAGTTAACAATTAAATTAGTTCTCTTCAGTTCATGCAGCCATAAATCTATTGAATAGCTTTAGTGCATATTATCATTAAAATCCCAAAGAATTAAATAAAAGAGTAATTTTAATTTCGAATTTGGAATCTTTTATATCAAAATTACTTTTTGATAACTAGAAATCCACATGAAAAAGCAAAAATAATCTTGCACCAAAATTGTATGAAAAATTGAATCATATTTTATTAAGAAATCATGATCGTAATCCTTATAAATCTATTGAAAAGCTTATAAAAATTAAAATACAAAATTCATATGACTCTCAAAATCCACTTTTATTCCAAAATTTTGAAAACATGATTCTTTAGCTCAAAGAAGAAAAGGAACCTAAAGAATATATTTAAAGCTTATTCAAGATTTTGAGGGGGGGAATAATTGCGATGTAAACACACACACACACATATGTTTTCGACTAACTTTAACTATTGTAATTTAATACCCTCGAGAAAACACAGAAAAAAACCTTTAACACCTTTTCGGAACTAACAAAAAATAACAATCGCTTCTTTCAATATATCCCATGTCAATTAAGTTTTTGCATTGAAGAATTGAAGAAACGCAGACTGAGACACACATGAGAGCATGGTTAAGCACAGAAAGAAAATGGTGAACTACAAAATTCCACGAAAAAAGTTCTTAAAAGACCTTTCCATCTTCACTGTTTAAGGAATCGCTCTTGTTTATTTTCACAGACAATGTTTAGTTTGCGTCTATTTTTTTATTATTATTTTGTCTGTCTTTCACCTTAGTTGTCAGGCGTTGTTACTGGAAATGAAAAACTTTTGCGACGACTTTGGTTTCGTTAAAACTACTCTTTTTAACAAAGAACTCGAGGGACTTTTTCATACGAAAATTGAAAGTGTCGGTTCATTGTTTATTTGTTGATCGAAGGACGGAAATTTAGTTTCACCTCGAACTGTAATAGGAATCTCACATGACGACATGCAAAAGTAAGATTCCATTTTCTGCGGTAGTGAAATGTAATTTTTCTTTTCTCTGCGAAGTTTTCTGTTTCGTCTTTAGTTATATATGTATTACGTATTTTTTCACTTCTTAATCGTAGATAATCTGAATTCTTTTTTTAACAATTTTAAAATCCAATTCCAAGCCAGAGAAAATATTATAATTTCATTACAAACATATTTTGTGCTAATAATAATATTTTTATCACAGAATTGTTTATTTCTTAAGAAAAATATTCCAGAATAGTACTGCAGTAATGCAATTTTCTTATTTGATATTAAAAGAATTCATGTCTCTTTAATGATAAAAATTAGTTTTATTTATTTGTTATACAATATAAAGCTCTCATTTACAATAATATTTGAGTTGCTTGTGGGACTCAATTTATTCTTTTTTTAAACGCAAAATTAGTTAAATGTTAGAATTTTATTTATTGAATAATATACAGTTTAATCATTAATGATAAAAATCATTTGTTTTGCTTCAATATAAAAACGGAGGTCTAAGCCACAACAAATGGGAATTATTTGAGATTACCATAATTTGTTGATGGCTAGAACAAAGGATTTGTTTAAATAGGATTAACAATTCGACCACCTAACAGAATACGTAAGCTCATTTGCGTATCATAGAAACAAACTTAGAAGTTTTTTTTAATTGATTTGTTTTTCTCGTTTACACAATTTATAAGAGTTGTCTTCTAACTGCGTTTCTTTGTTTTTCATTAGAAGACCAAATAAAAATTTGTAAGTTGTTGCTCAATTAAGCTCGCTGCGACAAAAAGATCAGAAATTTAACTTATTACACTTATTAAGCGAGCACAGTTACGAACATCAAAATAAATAGACAATGTGACAGATTACTTAATCAAAATGTACTACATATTTTCTACTCCAAAGTTAAGGCCCTAGACTAGTTTGTCTATGCTATAAGAGACCGCTAAATTGTTTTTTAACCTACGTCACACTTCCCCTCTGATTCCTTTTTTTTCTAATGGGGCTGCGGATTGATATTTTTTACCTTTGCAGACCCAGTACATTCCTTAGGAGCAGGTATCACTTTTTCGTGCAGCACCGTATAGGCGATACCAAGTACCGCAAGTAATTTTAACACCCAGTTTCCTCCCCAGAGGGAGGCACATGAGCTCCGACGATGCGAAATTGTATTTAGGAATTTCATTTTGCCGAGAACACCCTAGCCAAATGAACACTCAATGACTTTCTACAAGTGGCATAAAAATACAATATGAGAACGCTGTTGGTTTTCTGCATCATGAAAATCTACCGACAATGGGCAGGATTGAACCCTCAACCTTAGGTCCAGAAAAGCAGCGACAAACCAACCAGCCGGCCACTCTGATTTCTAGGAATCGTCCTCCATGAAGAACCAGCAGAGCTCACAGTTTTAGAATTTCTTCGTTTTCTAAAGGTTTTCTCTGATATAGCAGTATTGTCGTTGAACAGATAAACGGCAGATATAATGGCTAAGTCTAAAAACTGCATCCGTAGGGGGTTTGGGGGGGGGGTATTTGCCACTTCGAAAAAAATTGAACGTTAAGGTGCTAGATTGTATCGATAGGTTTACACGAGGTGTTGTTTGGTAAGAACCATAGCCTCTGCTCATCATCTTTGGGTCTATTGTGACTGAGCATAATGAGGATAGATAAACGAGATTGTACAACACCACAAGATTGTGAAGCATTTTTCCTATGCCGATGGCGTGCGCTACTCAAGCGAATATTGGTTTTGTCCAAATAAAAATGATCTGCTGTCATATGATCTACATAGCTGTTGTGAACCAGATGCTTCGTGACACCACGTGATAAACAAGATTATGATTCTGATAGGAATAAGGTGACTGTGATGGATGCTGATAAAAGACTTCCTCTGATATGAATCCTGTACAGATACATGAGGTTGCGAATTTTTATCATGTCTTTAGGATCCCGTTGAATCATGTTGATACGTGTTTTCAAGAATATTAATAGATGGAACAATCTTGTTAAACAGTAATTAATCTTGTAAACAGTTTTTAGTGCTGTCTGGATTACAAAAATGTTCGGGATTTTGAGAATGTTAAGACTGGCGATCATTTTTTTAAATTTCATTTAATAATGTAATTCTGAAATTGGTATCTAATTCGTTCACAGTAACGGATATATTTCAGACATATTCTGAATTAGTTCGTCAACTTCAGGAGAAAGAAAACCCACTAATTTATACCATCTTCTTCGAAAGAATTGCTACATATTCTAAAAGAAAACAATGATGATCAGGAGTAAAACGTCTTCGTAAGTGTGGACAACTTTTACATTTTTAGTATATTTGAATTGTAAGCCCAACTTTGAGATAATAGGTTACTGAGGATAAATTTACGAAAGGAGTTTGATTTAGAAAAAAATGCACACAAATTAGCGAAATTATAAAATTTTCCATAAATGTTGATGAATAGATATTGTTAGGTTGTGGTTCAAGTCCTGAAAAAGTACCAAATATTTTTAAATAGACAACTTTTAAGTGCTTCAAATAACAGATGTTTCATGTTGCAATATCCAGTTTGCCCTGTCTTTGCTTGGGACAACTCCAGTGGACAAGTCTTTTCTATTAAGGGGTCAGAAAAGAGTATGTTTGCAGTATTTATCATTAAACATCTACCAAATGTTGAAATTTATTCAAAATTTTCTTTTTTATGAATTTTATGGTGTAGTTAAAATAAAAAATAATAATTTCTGAAAATATCATCTATAGCGAAAAACACAATTGTATAAATAAACTTTAATGTTTCAATGGAGATTGTGCCTTAAAAAATATGGTAAGCCTATGTATATAAATGCAATAATTTTATAAAATAAGTAAAAGAAAGAAATTTTGATGAACCTTTTGATATCAAAACAACATTTAAACGTGTGCTTGTGATGAAAAAAATATTATTTTCAATGTGTGATACTTTTCCAACTAAAATATTTTTCATTCTAAATGTCCGCAATTTTTGTGTTTATCAAAGGTTTGCTGCAGCTCTTATGAATCATCTATGAGTTTGAAATAAAACACTAACAGTCAGAAAGAAAGAATAATACTGAGCATCAAATCTCAATCCGAGCAATGATCTGGCGCCACGCATAAATTGTGAGTCAGCAGGAAAACGAGAAAACATTAAATTGTTGTTTCGAAAATAGAACTTTTTTGTTATATTATTAACAATAAGACTCCACAAAACCACTAAATCACAAATTTAGAAAATTCGTTCAACTACAAAATATAACCGGAATTCCCCAAATGTAAAATAAACTAGTAAATAATAATAGAGAGAAAACTTAGATGATAATTCATAACGAAGATATGCAATCCAAAGTTATCTTTTTGGGGGAAAGAACACATTCAGATTGAAATTAATTAAATTTCTAAAATTCTTTTGGTCATTCGCAACAACAACCATGGAAGACAAATTAATAAAACCACTACATATACGATGTGTTTTCTCTTGGAAACAATAATATATATATATTAAAATCAAAACATGTTTTTATGCGCTATGTTAGGCAATTTTTTGTAAGCTGTGTGCTCAGAAACTTTTTGCCACAGCTAGCTCAGTAATTTAATTTATTACATATACACTTGCCTCCGAAGGTCTGCGTACAGTCAATCATCTTACGTAATTGTTCAAAAATTATAATTTAAATCTCGCTTCACAGTAAATCAACATACATTTTAAGAAAAATGTAATATACTCAGTTGAAAGTAATTTGTGTATTTTCGGCATCGGAAATGTTCAAAAATATGACTGCAAAAATTCCTTTACAATTCTTAACCCAGGTGCAGGGCGCGCGGGGCAAAGTCCCCCCAGGTTCACGAAATTGTTAATTCAGAGAAAACTGTTTATTTGTTACCAATGAACTTGACAGTATCCTCCTATATGACAGTCTTCATGGCAACAGAAATATATTTGTCATATGCATTCCTCTTTTTGCAAGTTTTTATTTAACTTGCAGTGTAATTTGTTCGGGTGGCATTTTGCAACTCAATTCCGAAGCTGATATCATCAACCGATTGAGCTGATATTTTGTATACACGTTTAGATGACAATATTTGTTAAAAATATATTAATTATAAACCTTTAAACGCACATAATTGTTTTACCCCTTTGGGCTGTTTATTCCGCTGTGCTCGGCGACACAAAATAAAGAACGAGATGAGGGGGAAATGTTTTTGGAGTTTTGACGTTTTTAAAACAGCGATCTAATTTCGAAAAGATACTTTATTTCGCCAGGTTACAGTATAGTTTTTTTTAGCAAAATATATTTACGATTTTTTTAAAATGAGTCAAAATTTATGCGTTTTTATGAAATGATGTCTAAATTACTGAGCATGAAATTTCTTTTGTTTAAATGAATCAACATTCCACACTAAAACAGCTCATGCCTTGCTCCTTTAGAATTGGTCATTTAAAAAATAAAATGCCGAAAACTTTTTTTGTATTTCAAAATAAACGATTTTTCAAAAAATACTCCAAATTTTAATTAAACATTTAATAACTTCGTCATTTATGAAGATAATCTCACGAAACTTTTTTTTCGTGCGTCGAACAATATTTTTCGAAATCTGTACGAAGATTGAAAAAAATTGTTTAAAAATTACGGATTTAAAAAAAATTGTGTTTTTTGTCTAATACCCTTTTTGCGAGAATTCCTTTAGCTAGACTGTTCCAAATTAACCGGTAAAAGACCTTGCAACATTGATGCTTTGAATGAGGTGAACAGACTGAGAAACCTGTCCAGCGATAACTTAAAAGCAAAAAATATATTAAAAGTAAAAAAAAACTTTTTTAAAAAACAAGGTTTTATTTAAATGCGCTAAAAAGAATAAAATAAACTTTTTCTTTAAAACTTTTTTACTATCAACTTATAACGTCATTACACAATTTATATGATATAAAAGCTTGTCGCGAGATTTACCTCTGCAGATAAACAAGTAAATTAAATAACTTGATCTGATTGATTTTAATTTTTAAATTTTCAAACTAAGTAAATACGAGTACTTAAATCGAGTAGCAAACGTTTTTACACATTTTTCTTAAGGTACTTGTTTTGACTGAGTTCCCCGTGCGACCACTTGTGTCAAAATATTTTCTATGAACATATTCTGCATTTATCTCCTGTGAACAACCTACTGGTTTTAATTGCTGTGTTCTACGACTTATTATGGTTTATAAATGTAAATGTGACCTCTATAGAAGGAATTTTAAAATGATAACGCAAGAAAATAACCTGCTGAAATAATGCATATTAATCAAGATATCTAAAGGAAATTTGAGAAAAGCAATGAACATGAAGCATTTGAGTAGAAGGGAAAGTTTTCAAATGCTACCTAAAGAACTAACTCCATCAAGAAAAATATGAAGCCATAAGTGTAGCACAAGACCCACTTCGGCCTATCATACAAAAAAGAGACAAGCAAAAAAAAAGGTTTAACACGCTATTTGTCAATAGAAGACAATAAAACTACAATAACTTGAACAAAATATGACAGTTTTGCCATCAAATAACATTCCTGTAATGTTAGAGAAAAGTGTCTGTGATTTGTGCTCTTTATTAAAGTCACGCACATTTGAACCTTCTTGGTTCAGTTTGATTGGTGTTTTTTCTCAAATTATGAAAGAAAAATTGAAAAGTACTTAAAAGTAAGTATGCTTACTTTTTCTAATTATTATTCACTGGAATAATAATTTTTGTCGTGTACAGTAAAAATAATTATAAAAAAAGGGATTGGGGTGACTAAGCCTTCTCCCCTCCCCCTCCCCGCGTAAACGTTAACGTTAGTATGGAGTGTGCACCTGCTCCCGGATTAAGAATCATTTTTCAATTATCAAAAATGGAGAAGGTGACATAATGTTTGGAGGTGCATAGGAAGCCATGGTGTTGGTAATCTGTAATTTATTGAAACAACAATGTACAAAGTGATTACTTGAACTTATTGAAGTAAAATAGCAGGTCAAGTGCCAAGAAACTTGTGGTGAGGGATGATTTTTATTTTCAGTAGGATAAAGGTACCAAGCAAATGGCTTACATTGTGAAGTTATTTTTGCTCTATTATGTCCCAAACCTATTCCGTAAGCCATCTCAGTCCCCAGACCTAAGCACAATACAGTATTTGTGCGATTTTCTCGAGTGGATAATCATTGAGAACGGAATAACATTCAAAGAAATTCTTATATCTGTCATAGCAGAAGAATGGAACAAAATAACCACAGAAGTGACAACTAAATTAGTTGAATCCCTGCCAAATATGCTGAGAGAATTATAAAAAGAACGGAATAGATTAAAAAATATTAACTTTTAATTACAATCCATTATCGTAAATGTTTTTTCCAGTGTACGCAGACTTTTGACGCACCCCGATTTGTGTCGTTCTCAAGTTATAAATATTTGTATTATTTTATGAAATATTCAGGCGATTGTTACTTATACTATTTTAATTTACGACGTTAGACGAATTAATAAAAATAGTATTGATTCAGAAAGACTTCATTTAATTAGAGATCTTTGCATGAAAATGAAAGAGGATCGTCAGTACGCAGAATTTCGGAGTAAATGTGTATTAAGTAAAAAGAGATAAAACATTAGAACATTAAATTACATAATGTGACATGTTGTATAAGCAAAATACTCTAATGCTACATTTTTTATGCCCCGTGATTGTAGATTGAGTATCTTAAGAGCCTATATAAAATAAAGAGAAAACTTTATTGCTCTTTTTACCATAAGTCACAATTTTTCTTGGAAAAGGACTCCTATAACTGACGTATGATTTGAAAGCTGTATAAATGTGCTTTAATAAGAAAATTATTCATAACAACAAATTTTAAAATTAACGCTTTTATTACGGCACTGAAAGGAATTCAGAATGTATTCAAGTCAAAAGAAAAATATAATGAATAGCTATTTTATAAATAAGAAACACCTGAAAGAATTTTAACATAAAAACTATTCAAAATCCAGAGACCATTAAGAAAGTAAAATTTCAAGTTTTAAAAGAAAATCTTCCAACCAAAAATTGAATTTCAACGAGACTAAATTTCATCATAAACATATTCATAAAAATGTATAGAAAGTTAAAAAAACCTTGCTGGAAGAAAGTTGTGAAAAAATTTTAAACCTGAGTTCACATTCTTTTCTAGATATATGGGAGTTTGTCATAAAAATGATGAAATATGGCTTTATATGCATTTTTGCTACCCCCTCCCCCTCCCTGCCTATAAACAAAGGATTTTCTACAATTTTTAACTTGTAAATACTAGCAACGTGTAATGGACTCCCTTTGTACCTCTCAACTAATTATCCCCAAGAGGAAAACCTTTTCATGCATTGTTTGAATTTTGAGAACCTCTTTCTGAGAAGGAATCGTGACGTATGGAAATGAGTCTTACTATTTAAAGTTAAAATAATCGATTTTGTGGATGATGTTTTTAGCAAAATCTTAGAAGATATTGATAGTTTTTAAACTGTATTTGTCAAAGTTACTTGGAGGAATATCTATGGATCTTCGCTTATAAGACTCTGTGACAGATCTATGCGCGTCCTTATACTAATCCTATGGGGAAATCTTTGGGGCTATCAAAATTTATCAATCTTCTCCTAAGAAGAAGGTGTGATATGCAAATTAAGTTGATTAGAAATAGTTCAGATGAGTTAGTAAATTAGAAAGTGAAGAAAGATAGATAGTAGAAAATAAGATGGTTAGTTAACTAAAGGTGACAAGAGAGATACAAGGTGAAGAAACCGTAAAAGGTTAGAAAGGCCTTGTGATAGATTAAAGACAGGAAGTTGATACTGATAAATTAAATCTTAATTGGTTAGAAGACTGCCTACAGTTCAGGTATTGTCACTTTCATATTACATTTGATTTTTAAAGTATTACAGAGGTTAAGCGGCCAATAATTACATATCTACCGTGTAAAGTAATATTGAGGTAGAAGATATATTATTATAAGGGGTCTATTTGATGTATTCTCCCAAAACTCGACTCTCGTTCCTTCCCTCTGTTTACTGATAGAAACATCCTAATTATTGTGTTACGTTGAATTGTGTTTGAGTCGATTAAAACGCTGAATAAAATAATTGGAAATTATCAAGTCGAATAATCATTCACTTCCTTCCACAACTTTATCCGGGTCACAGGCATTACAATTCGTAGTCTTATCATCATTATTAGGAGGCCTACAGATACACGGATCCAGTACGTCTGTCTAGTTTCACCTGATGAGTGTGATTGTTTATATTTATGCCACTTTATAAAGCAACACAAAAAAAGACTCTTGGCGATGGACCTCGTAGTTTTAAGCCACGGTCAAGAGACAAAGAGAACAACTTAGCTTGCACCCTCCTCTACGAACTTCTACACCAGGCCAACTAGAGAACTTTCAGCCTCAACGGATTTAACGTGCTTCTACACGGTAGATCTCTAGTGGCATTGAGTCTCAAACTTATGACATGACGGTCATCAGTCATTAACCATGTCCACTAGGCTACCGCGGTCACGACTTCACCTAATATCTGATAAGTAATATTTGTTATTATCGTTAAGAAAACATTTGTTGCTCTAGAGCATAACAATCCACATCTGAGATGTGGTATTAAAGGAAACCGTTTTTTATACCAACTTTATTTTTAAATGATTCATTTAATTGTTTTTGTAACGGATTTAGAATAAAGCTTCCCTTAAATTAAACGAGAACTGTTGACGACACATCTCATGACTCTGAACTATGGTCAAGCGACAAGGATGATAAATGAGCAGGTATCTGACTTCCTAAAATTTAACTTTCCATCTTCTTCAGAAGCGACCGCCTCAGTAAGCAAGTGGTTTTAGTAGTGAATTCATGAGTTGCTTTAACCCAATCGCAGATTAAAGCCCTGATTCCACTAAGACTGGTCATGGGGATGGGGGGTAAAAATCTAATAATTAAATCTGCCGAGGCTCAAAATTTTCACTTTGTCATGGCGAGGAAGTTTAGAGAGTGAGGTACCACAGTTCATGGTCATGGACCTTGTCTCAAAACCAGAAAATCTGTCATTTATAGCCCTAGTGTTTATTCAGTGTGTGACGCTAATAAACAATTCAACATTCAATCAAATCCACCATGAAAAAAACCTTTCCACAAAATGCAACGGTTCTTAAACTTTTGATCGCCGCGGTACCCTTTTGTGTATCAGCCTCACATTGCAGACCCTTATCCTTCCTATATCAACCTGACATAGCTAACCCCCAAGATTTTGAGCACTCCTTCCTGAATCCCAGCAGATGGCTGAGTGATTAAAGGTTCCTCAATAGTTCTAAGATTGCATCTGCTACCTATTTTTGTACATTTGTTTCTACTATATTTTTTTTGGGGGGGGATATTATGTTACAGTAATGGCTATGTAGAGTTGCAAAAAATAAAAATAAAATATTCTTGATTAAAATGCATGTTCTAGTAGAATTTTTTCAGGGAGGGCTATTTCGTGGTCGAGTCTCGAATGGCACACCTTTCAATTTTTCCACGAGATCTTCCAGAGTCTGTAAAAAGGGAAATAACATTAAATGAGAGACCATCACGGAACCCTAGAAAGGCGCTGGGGACCCCTAGGGGCCCTCAGTTTAAAAAACGTTGTTTTAATGTATAACAGGGGTGGGCATTAATTAAGTCACTGCGATCGACCGTTGGATTGCTAGGACATTTTGGGGTGACCGCCTAAGGATTAGCAGTAATTAGAAATGCTGAAATATTCAAGATTGGCTGACAATATGCAGACTAACTCTTATATTGACTATAACTATAAAGAGCTAACTTTAGATGAAAATATTTTATTTTTTCTTTATTTCGCATTGCTTGATAACAAAAAAATGCATCTTTTGATATTATTATGTTTGTGACTATAATTGTTATGTTTGTATCTCGCGTTTTGCTTTAAACGCGGACTTAAAAATGTAAGATTTTTTATTGAATTTATGTCAGTACATTCTGTATTTATTTTTTTTATTAGGTTATAATAAATATTGTAGACTTTTTTTCTTAGTTCCCCACACTACACCATTGAGTGGACCTCAACACCTTGAAAAAATTAGAAGTAGCCTGTTCCTGAAAAAGTTTGCCTACCCTTGATGTATAGAAATGCCTATTATTCAATATATAGGAACTTTTCTTAGCTTCAGGATTTATACCAACAGCTCATTGTGAACATTCCTGCTCATATATTTTATAAAATTTAATGAATTCTTAAAATCTACATGTTTATAATCTTGTCATAAGACCACCGTGGCAAGTGTGTGGGAGTAGAAATAACTATTTTTTACTAAATGTCAGAAAAATAGACGAAGAAGTTCTAAGCAAAAATTAAATACTAAGTTAAAACGCATAAATGTATCTTTTTGAATAGATGAAGCTTTCATCACTTTAGGTTTGATAAATGTGAAAGAATTAAGCTGTTCAAAGGTAAAGTTACTTATCAAATATTTGTATTACATAAAGTAGTATGTGGTACAAAAAATAAAATGACAAAGAAATCCAGCTTTCTCAAAAGAATTGAAAAAAAGCCAAGTCAACTGTCAATTTCCAGAGGTATACTAATTAAGTTCTTTATATAGGTGCATGATATTATAAATAGCGTGTACTTATTTAGTTCTTTTTATAAATTGCTTAACATTTTGGTACAATTTCTAATTCTTATATTTTTCGTTTTAACTTACATTATTTTTATTCATCAACATTTATAACGAATTATGGTCCTACGCAACATAAGCCTCAGGAAGAATTCAAAAAATAGGAAACTCTTTAAATCATTTCTAATTATGAATAATATACGAAGTATTTATAAAAACAACTTTTCATGAAAGAGTTTTTAATTTGAATCGATACAATGAGCACAAAGCATTTTTGTTTCTTAATATTTCTACAACTTTGGAGAAAGTATAGATATAAAATCACTGATGTAATGAAAATTATAACAACTTTTGTAACTAGGAATTGTTAAACATGTAATAAGAATATCAATCTGCGTTCGTAAGGCACCGTAAGAATAGTAATACAACTTCTCCAAACGAAATAGAAAATATACATTTCAAAATGCCTTTAAAGTTATCAAAAAGGTTATATCTAATTTCAACATCTCAGGAGCATTGATATTTAGAATGAGGATCTCTATGACAAGCCAAACCCTAATTTTAACTTATCACATGCATTTTTAAATTCAAAACAGGCTCTAATTATGACCCCTGAGTAACAAAATGCATATTGTTAAGTTCTGACATTCTTTTATTTTTATGTTAATATATTTTTTTAATGTCCGAATATTTTTCAATATTTTTTGGTCTTATTTTTTAAAGCAGCGTTAAAGAGATATTGAAAACATATTTCTCAATTTAAAAACAAAAAAGTTTAATTCTTTATTTAGATTTATTTTTACTGTAATACCTCGAACTTACGCAATGGGAGGGACTAAGGGATAACAGTGTAAATCGGGTACAATTTCGCAAATAAATCTATGTAAATTAGTTTTAATAGAGGCCGGAGACGAAAGAAAATATTAATTTAGAAAAATATTGTATAGTAAAATCTTAGTTATCACAAATACCAAATTGGAAACGACAGTTATTCTGATGTGTATGTACAAGGTTGCATAAAATTTTAAAAAACGAGTCTGCCGTTTCAAGGATGTTTTTCTCACTTTAAAACTTCTTCATAGCATGCTAATAAATTTTTTTTTTCTTGTTTTATTTTTTTAAAAAACGCACTTCGTTGGAGTCTGTATTTTCTAAAATTTATAGCCCTTTTTCAATTAAACTCTTAGGCCTTCTGTGTCAAATTCCCAATCGTCATTCGATCTTCTGATTGAACTGGGTCAAAAGTTCTTCAATGTCTTGCTCTTGCTCATACATTTCTACGAGTTCATAAAGTGTCAGTACCTGATTGTGGAATCCAGCAGTTATTGAACATTATCACTATTCACTTCTAAGTTTCTTTTCCTGTAAAGCTAGACAACTTCTTCAATCATATCACTAATTCCATGAGGTTCTGGCTCTAAGTGTCAATGATGGGGGAGGGGGTAAACGAATCGTGCACGCGACGAGGTTTGAAAATCGCTTAAATCCGGGTAAGTCAAAGTATTACTGTACTTCAACAACCATATTTGAACATCGTAACAAATATTTTGAATACATTACATTGACATATTGGGAAAAGAATCGATACAATAAAATGGCAATTATTATAATACAACATATTATTAATTTCTATATTTGCTTGCATATATTAGTTTTTGTCAGTTTTAGATTTTTTTTAATCAAAATCCGCAGTAAATTTTGAGAGATCATTTTAAACACACTTTCTTATCTCAGCATAATATGGAATTTTTTATATCATATCCTTAATCTTTCTGTTTGCTTTTTTGTAGTATAAAATGATAGATTTTGCATTATTATTATTTTTAAATTATCTATCCACACTATTTTTTAAAAGGTTTTAAGTAAAGAAGAAATTTTAAAGAATTAAATTTTCATTTCTTAAGTCTAATTTGAAATTTCTATATTTTAAATCCTGAAATAAAATAAATGATATTAAGTCATTATATTAACACCATTAGAATATATCGTGGCAACAATTATTAATTTCTCAAGAGAAAGCACTTCTAACCATGAAATTTTAACCAAGAATGCTACTACCACTGTTGACAACATTCTAATTATCGCGAAATTAATGGTGTAAATAGTTAAGCTGTAATGGGGTCCTTACGTCCTACAATTTGCATTCTAAGTTAACTCGTTCTATTTTTCTGGATATAGAAGTCATTAAAATATTTGCATTTCATGCAGTTCAAATAAACAGTATGTAAATGAAGGGGTATTTTTTGTTGTTTTGTGAAATTAGATTTAGATCTTATGAATATTAAAAGTAAACAAAAAAAGTAAAAAATTTAAACATGTTTTTTGTTTAACAAGAGAAAGTAAATCAAGGTATGATATCTAGAACTTTTATACCAATGGGGCTTAACTCATTTTACACATCATATGCGACGCAACACGCAAGAAGCTTGGATTAGTTCCAATAGTACAAACTATTCAATTCATTATTACGATTATCTTTTCTATGAGAAACACGCAAACACAAATATGTATAGTATTACTTTTAACCTGCTGTAATACAGTTTATATTTTTGTTCGTTAGAGATTAAGTAATGATTCTCGAGCTAAATAATATCAAAAAATATAAAAGATTCGAATTTATTATTATTAAATAGGAAAGACGAGAATACTTTTAATATCAGCATAATATGGTTTTTTAACTCGTAGTTGAATAGTAAGAACTGAATAAAAACAGAAATAGTTCTCATAAATACAAATATAAGCGCCTGATAAAAGAGAGAATCACCGCAATTTAATTTTAAATACATTTGAATACTTAGCAGACAATTTATTAAATTAATTAAGGACATTCTAAGTTTCTTGGTAAAAAAAATTTCTAATGTTGAAATCTATGAAAATTTAATTATTTAAGAAGAGTTAACTAAAATTGGCTAACGAAGTATACCATTGAATAAAACTTTATCTGGTTGACTTTATGTTTTATTAATATTTTGTTATTAAAAAGGAATCACATTATATATATCTATACAGGGGTCCCCGAATGTTATGTACATACTTGGCAAGGAGATAGAGAACATCCTGAGGAGTCATAGTTACATAGGAAGGCATGGACGGAAATTCAACCCTAATTAGATAAAGAGACACAAAGATAGTAAGGCCATAACACAGAATGCAGTGTAAAACGCTTTATTACACAAAAAGACAACAATAAATAAAAATTATGACGTAAAAGCATCGCAGAAGGTGTTTTAATTACAGTCATAGACATGTTTGCACGCACGACACCGACGCGACATGGATAAGCTGACACGTTCGAAAAATCATATGATTCACGGATCATAGCAGTAGCGATGGATATTCATGCCACCAGGTCCATTTTAGAATTGACGGGCTTGTCGTACACAAAGCTCTTCATGGTATCCTAGAGAAAAAAATCCAGAGGAAATAAATATGGAGATCTGGGAGGACAAGTGACACGATCACCACGCCCAATTCACCTATTTGGAAATGTCCGGTATAAATGGTCCCGCACAAACCATCCATAAGGAGATAGTGCCCCGTCCTGTTAAAAACCACATGCGGTGCCAAACATATGTGGAAATATCTTTAAGCAGTTCCGGAAGCAACTCCTGTAGAATGTCGAGATACTTGTCAGAGTCCAGTCGAAGCGGTAAGATGTATGGGCCGAGTAAACTGTACCACACGATACTCCCCCACATGTTAACAATGAAGCGTTAATGTGCGGCACGTAGTTGAGTGCTGTTTGGGTTAACTAAAGCCAACAAGTGCGCATTGTGTGCATTGAACACCTCTTCACGTGAAAAGATTGCTTCATCACAAAACAACATGGAACTGGCAAAGTGAATGTCTGCCGCACTTTAGTTAACAAACCACTGTGCAAACGCGACACGTCCAGAATGGTGATCTGGCTGTAATAACTGTACTCTGTACATGAAACAGGTGTAAGGTTTCACCCTGCAGTATACAATGGACCGCTGTTCGAGATCTTCCGTTTGCCAGGGCAAGCACCCGTACACTGGTAACGGGTGTTCGGTCCACAGCATGCAAATATGGGTCTATCAAATATTGGCCAGTACTTTCAATCGTGGCTCTAAAAGATCCATGTTCCGACAGGTTCTGATGCATCTGAGCGAATGTTTGATGATTCGGTTGAAGACTCGTTGGATATGTTTTCCCATACAACCGAACAGCAGCACTTCCATTTCCGTTGGCTGGGCTATACATGTCCGCTAACTTAGCGTTCGTATAACGATTCATGCTCATTGCACCCTGTCTGTGTTTGAACATGTACAGCGCCACTTATTGCATTCTTCTCATGCTTTCCTATGTAATTATAGCTCTTCATGATGTTTTCTTCCTCCCCTCAAAGATTGTACACGGCATTAGAGTACACCCTGTATAGAGCTCTAAACTTCAATCAGAGATTATCTTAAATTAACATGCTAAAAAGAAAAACTACCCATTTAAATGCTACAAAGAAAAAGGTTATTCTCAAATATATGAAATGACATAATCCATAAGAAAATTCAGAGATAGCGATTAAGGTACATTCTAATAATTTCCTTCAATTATGGAAAAGCTTAATTGAAAACATTCAATAACATATTAATTTTTATAGAAAGCAACTGAAAGATCGATAGCTATACATATTCTAATAAGAATTTCACTTGAAAATAAAGTAAAGGTCATTATAAAATATATTTTTCGTATTGTATTTACCAAATCATTTTACTATTCAAAATCATAATTTGTTATTATTACTAAACATTAATCCGTTCTTTTTTTAAGTTACAAGAATTGCATTTGTGATTAACGAATAAAAATGATAATTTTTGGAAATTTTCAAAAACTTTCAAAGAATATTTTAAATTTATTAGATGTTGCGAAAAAATTCAATTAAGGTTGGGAATTTTAAATAAGTATATTTTAAACTTTCTCTTCCTTAAAATTAATTTTTCTGCGTGAAAATATATACAAAGTTTGCATTCTAAATACGTTTTTGTACTTACAGACAAACATGCTAAAAATCAAAATAATAATAATCCGTGAGCAGATCTATGAAAAATCTAGATTTTTTGTTCTCTAACATTCTATTTTTTCATATTATATACAGGGTGTCCAGCCTTAATGTGACCCAATAGCTAATTCCCAAACCGTTCGGCTTAGATATGCACTTCCAATTTGAAAAATGTTTTAAAACCGGTAAAGAATGTTTTTTATGTGCTTTTCGAACCAAAAAACCCATTTAGAAAAAATTACAAAAATTAATTTTTTATACAGTTCCCAGGTCCTATCACTTATATTTAGGAAAAGATTCAGCTCACAAAAACAAAGTAAACACAAAAGGTTTCATTTTATTACGATAAAAACTGGCCGAGTTATGGAACTTTGAAAATCATATATATTATCCATTCTCTCAGCTATTTCCAAGAAGCTAGTAAAGGGCCGTCTCCAAAGTGAAATTAGTTGGAGCTCTGCCTGGAAACTTTCGCTCTTGCACGTCACTTTTATGTAAATCATTTTTAAATTTAAAAGCATACATTAATAATACGATAATTGAGTACTTAAGAAAGAAAATTTATTCTGTGTACGTGTAAAACAGAAAAAATAAAATATTTTGGACGAAGAAACATTTCAAAAGCAGTTCCAAAAAATAGACTTGTATGCTGCGGCTTCAGTCTGATTTGCTGATTTTTTGCTGATCATGACGAACGTTAAAAATCTGTTGTGTAGTAGCTTGCAATTGCATACAGTCGTATTCTAATATTACGAATTCTAGTACGGGAGAACGAGATGTATACAAATGAAGAATACTGCGAAATGGTACTGTTTTATGGGCAGTGTAATCGAAATAAGAGAGAGGCGGCAAGACTTTAAGCCATTAAATTTCCCACTCGAAGACATCCATCTTATTGTACAATTGCCCGTGCTGTTCAACGCATGTATAAAACTGGGAGTTGTCATAGACGTATTCCCTTGTCTCGTGCCACACCTCGTGCCTTCCCCATTATTAAAGTTAATTTGGTCATTCTGATATAATAAATCCCCTGATTCATGATTGGCGCATCATTCCAAATTATGCTATACTTTGAAGGCAAACCCTGTATTATTTTGCTGCTATTTGTTAAAACAAGCTGTTTTAATCTTTTCGGTACAAGTTGTATTTCTTTAATTTAATTTTTATTGTTTGCCATACATCAATACAAATTGTCAATCTATGATGTTTACTAAGATGTTTTAATATTACTATGATGTTTTCTTTTGCTCTTTCTTTAGATAGTGAATTACTGTTCTCTAAACTCAATTTATATACGACCCCCTTTTCTGAGCAACTTAGATGCTTCAAATTTATGTAGGCATAACTCGGTAAATTTTTATCCTAATAAAATGAAACTTTTTGTGTTTACTTTGATTTTGTGTACTGCATCTTTTCCTAAATACAAGTGATAAAACCTGGGAACCGTATAAAAATTTAATTTTTGTAATTTTTTTTATAAATAGTTTTTTTTTTCTAAAAGCACATAAAAACATTATATACCTTTATTGAAACATTTTTCAAATTGGAAGTGCATATCTAAATCGAACGGTTCGGGAATTAGCTATTGGGTCACATTAAGGCTGGACACCCTGTATATACTCCTTTCAATTTATTTATTGTAAATATTAGCGAATTTTTATGTTCCAATGTTTAAACTAAAATCATTAAAGAGACAATTTAAAAGAATATAGGTGTTTGATTATTGCCTTTCAACAAAAAGCCCTTGTTTGAATAGTTTTCTATTTCGAATCCGAAATAATTTTGCAAAAGCTTTTATCTAACAACCAAGCAAAATCAAAACAAAAAAATATAATTATGATTTATTCTTTCTTATGAGAGTTTAAATGTAAAAAAAAAATGTCATGCAACGTGGCTTATATAAATAATTTAAAATTTAAGAAACCTTTGCATTGTTTTTTGAAGAAAAGAAAGATAACTAAATAAGTATTGAAAGACCCATTCAAAATTAGTTTAATAACATAATCAATTTAATAGCATCCGTGCAAAATCGTTCTTGTTTTAAGAGTAAAAATTCGAAGCATTCAATGATCTAAGAAGAATTTTCTAAATAAGAATAAGGTATGATCAAACTTGTTGTTGCTTGTGCCACTTGGTCGACAGAAACATTAGATCTAGGTCCATGAAGTTCATTGTGGCTAAGGGCTAGATTTTTACGCCTGGCATCAGCCTTAGCTTTGAGCACCATCCAGGTGAGTGACAGTAGAATTTTGCTTGGTTACTCCCTAATTTTGCGGTAGAACACCCCGAGGGTGGTCAGGGGCCTTCCACTTGTCTTCCCCTTCCACCAACCACACGAGAGGACTTGAGGGCTCTGTGGCTATTTAGAGCATCCCCATGACACAAAGGCACTCTTCATTTACAAACCGATGCCTTCTCTGGAGGGAGGGAGTCAGTGAATATTAATGTCGCTCTGTTAAGGTATCCAACTACCCTAAAACTGTGAATCTTGCCAAAAATTGACAAATTTCTTTTATGATTTTATTTTATGGGCCATCTTATTAGCTTTATAAAAATACCACGTTCATAATTTTCCGTTCTCTAGAACAAAAACTACAAGTATTTTAGTAAAAGCAGATGCCATTACTTTAAACAAGATGTCATACTTTAAAATGCGTTTTACTCGAAATGTGATTTTTTGAAAATAATCAAACGGGGTCAGCGATTGCTAAAAAAGTTTTGAACATAATTAACTGAAATTTTTTCTGTAAGTTCTGTATAATAGTAGAATTGTTTTAACCTTCAGATTTATCAATCACAGTTTTATTACAAAATTTACAGTCCCTTATGCGAATATAATCACTGTCTTTTTAAGCATTTTCATATAGTAACCGAGATAAAGTGCTCTAGTTTTTGTAAAAAAGAAAATATCTCTTATCCTGAAGGTCATTTCAAAATTGAATAATATAGCAACACATTAGATTGAAAAAATTGAAAATTTGTTCATAAACCTTTGGTGCAGAATGGGCCGCGTTTATGCTATTTTTTGTCAATTTTTACCTATTTTTCCCCATTTTAGTAATAATAATTTCTTTTTCTCTTCTTAATTTTAGCACATTTTTCTTAAAATGCACTAAACAAATCTAAAAATAACAAAAATATCCCCATATCTCCTTTTGTTAAAAAGAAAAAGTTGTCGCAACCAGTCGGATACCTTAAGCTACAAGAGAGCTTTTGGCGACGGACATCGTAGTTATGAACCATGACGAGGGAGTGTGATCGACGACGGGGGGACACCTGAGCTGGCACCCTCCTCACCTAACTACCACACCACATTAACGAGAGGACGGTTGAGCTCTTGACAGATTTAACGTGCATCGTGCCCCTACAAGGCGGGACTTTAGAGGTACTGAACTCGAAATCATGACATGACTGTCTTGATCCAATACTTTGACCACTAGGCTACCACGGCCCCATGCCTTCTCCGGGATTCGAACTCAGGCCCTACGGCCCCGCAGTCAGCGTCACTAACCACTATACCGGATGGGAGGTTTCAAATCTGAAACATTTGAAAGAGAATGTGTGTGTGTGTGTGTGTGTGTGTGTGTGTGTGTGTGTGTGTGTGTGTGTGTGTGTGTGTGTGTGTGTGTGTGTGGTGTGTGTGTGTGTGTGTGTGTGTGTGTGTGTGTGTGTGTGTGTGTGTGTGTGTGTGTGTTTCAAACTTGATCAAACTTAAACTCACATTATGGTGTCTCTAAACCTTCCGACTAGCTACGAGCGATTCATGAGAGCATGAATATATGGGCCAAAAGATCAGCTTCTGGTGATCCAAAGATTTGGAGTATCAGAGGATACAAATAAACTGGGTTCTTCTCTGCTTCGTATTTTTCATTGATGGTTAGATGACGAAGACTACACTTGATGTAACATCCCGCTTTCCATTTTCACACCACATCAATGAGAACACTTTAAAGTTTGATATTGCATACGTGTATTACCCCCTCCACACGATGAGGATTTGTTTGATTCAGGAATCGGACTAGTGTTTCGACTTAATATCATCCAATAAGAAACCAATGTCATGACTACTCAAATACCACGACCGTCATTCAATTTGTTCTCATTTTTACCAACATTATCACTGCTTTAAAGATTTTAGACAATGCTTGAATTTGAAGCAAAATGTTTAATTTCATCAATTATTTTGTCGAATGTTTCTTCTTTATCCGTAGCTTAAGTTTATAATGATCTTTCCTGAGTGTCTAAAGGTATCGGAGAATTAGAGGGAGGACTAGTTTTAATTCAAAAACAATCTAATGTATTCGCAATATTAGCCACAACTCAAAATCAATCGATTAAGGATAAGAGATGCACCCAAAGAATAAATATGAAGGCAATTAACAAGGTACACGAGACACGAGAAAACTTTAATACTTAATACACTTACTCAATTTAATAACTCTGAC
>BMAO01029226.1:0-36814 GCA_019973975.1 Trichonephila clavata
ATTCGCCAAAGTTGACAACCTGGAGTATCCCCTCAGGGGGCTCACCTTCTTTAGGTGAGTACGGGTTTCACGCTCCCGAGGGACCCCAGTGATCTTTATTTTCCTCTCTCCCCTTTTTTTCTTTTGGACATTTGTTTGCTTTGGGGAGTTCCTTTTGTTTATGGTTTTTGTGATAAGATATCACTGTTTTAATTACATAACCCACGATTATTGCTTTCCTATTAATTTTATAACATTATTTAACCAAAAAAATTGAAAAATCCAAAAAAATTTAAAAGATATGTTTTAAAAACTTTAAAAAAAATCCTCTTTTTTTAATTAACATATTAACAGGTCGGCGGCGTATCAATACCGATCTGCTGCGTACCTAGCCCTTAGCTCTAAGGGGTCTCAGTACCACCCTGTAGCCTCTCCCGCGAGGGATACTATTTGGGCAGTGGAAAGGACCCTTGCGTGGTAGGGTATGCGGCGGAAGAGTTGCGTGCGTCGCTGGCGACGGATTTGAGGTACGTTATGCCGAAAACGTCCTAGAGGTTGAGGGCCTTGGTAGCGGATGGCTAGGCGACGGGGACTCGTTCATATCGAGAAATCCTCCTTGGCTTCGGCCTTGGACCGTGCCCGGCAGCACGTTATGGGGGTTTCCCCGTTGTCTAGCTTTGAAGAATCCTCCGGCGGTTCAACTTGGCACGTTAGAAAAGTGTGGGAATTCGGGTCTGGCGGGGGCCCCGATGGAACTGGAAGGAATCCGTGTAGCCAAAAATATGATGACAACTAAAGAGAATATCGTTTTGCCGCCTCCTATGGAGACAAATAATATTTCTTTAGCGCCATCAAATACTCTCTCCTGGGCTGACAGGGTCGAGAATTTGACCCCGTCATCAAGTCCAGGGTTTTCTTTGTGCCCCGACGGAGACCAATCTCCGTCAAATTCTCCCGTAGTGGAGCAACAATTGTATTTGACTGCCCGTTTTTTCATCATTAAAAAGAACGACGAAAATTTTCTTAACGTATCACCTTTCTTAATTCATAAGGCAATCACGAGTGCCATAGGAGCTGTTAAGACGATTCGGAAGATGCGATCTGGGGACCTGTTCCTCGAAGTTACATCTTCCAATCAAGCTTCAGCTCTTATGAATCTAAAGAAAATGGCCCATTTTGACATCACAGTCACTCCACACACCAGTTAAAATTTTTCCCGTGGCGTTATCTCGGCTGCGGATTTGTTGAACGTGGACACCGACGAGATTCTTGAGAATTTGCGCGAGCAAAAGGTCTGTGGAGTCAGACGAATCACAATTAGGCGGGATGGACAGGTGCTAAATACAAAGCACATCATCCTGACCTTCTCAACTCCTGACCTTCCACAGGCCGTAAAGGCTGCCTATCTCAACTGTCCAGTTCGAGCCTACATTCCAAATCCGCTGCGCTGTTTTAATTGTCAGCGATATGGCCATTCTAAAACCACTTGTCGAGGTAAACTTACCTGTGCTCGTTGTGCGGAGACAGGCCATGATAGTACAGACTGTAAACTGAAGGAGCGCTGTGTTAACTGCAATGGAGATCATCCTTCTTATTCTCGTGCTTGCCCGACTTGGAGTACTGAAAAAGAAATTACCACCCTGAAAATTAAAAATAATATGTCCTACCCTGAAGCCCGACGTGTCGTATCCTCACGCACACCAGTCCCAGGAGTTAGTTACGCTAGTGTCGCAAAAAAAACATTTAAAGACAGTTCGACACAATATCAGATCCTGAAATAGAAACGGCGGAAAAGAACTCTCCCCCTCCAACTCCAAAGAAAATAGTTACTCCAAGACCTCCTAGCACTTCGCCTAAAAGACCAAAGAGTCGAAGATCCCGTCAACGAGAAATGAATTCTGCAAGACCCAAAAAGAAAATGTCTAATTTTTCGAAAAAACCCCATCCGGTGGATGATTCGGAAACAATCGAATTACATCCATCGGAGGAGGATTTTATGGACATAGTACCGGGTCATTCGACTCCTGGCTCCGAAGGCGGAGTGAATGCAATCTTATAATGGTCTCCTTTGTTTCATGGAACTGCCGTGGTTTGAGGACTCGACTCGATGATCTCAAATCCATCGTATCCACGTACCAGCCCGCATGTGTTGCTCTTCAGGAGACTTTTCTGAAGAGTACCATGACAATGCGAGTGCGTGGTTATAATTGTGTACGACGGGATGTAGATGGCAATGCATCTCCATCAGGAGGTGTATGCCTTTTCACGTCCCATCTTTATCCCAGTAATGTCGTCACACTGCACACATCATTACAGGCTGTGGCAGTACGGATACATATCCATTCTTTAGTCACAGTCTGTTCTGTTTATTTACCACCCAATGATGTTGTGAAGCAAGTGGATTTGAATCAATTAGTCAGTCAATTGCCAGCTCCTTTTATTTTGCTCGGTGACTTTAACGGACACAGCCCTCTGTGGGGGCAGGATGATAAAAATTCTCGTGGGCGGCAGATCGAACAGTTGATTTCTGATCACTGTCTCTGTCTGCTTAACAACGACGAGAAAACGTATTTCCATGCACCCACGAGGACATTTCACTCCCTCGGTCTTTCCATTTGTTCGCCAACACTGCTACCGATGTTGAATCATGAGGTTGAACGAGATTTATACAATAGTGATCATTTCCCTCTCCTAGTCTCGCATGTTAATGGTGCGAGGGCACAATATCGCCCTCCCACATATCATTTTCATCGCGCTGACTGGGATAAATTCACACGGCTAGCGGTTATCACTGGCACAATGGTCCAGAGCAGGGAAGTTGATGATGCCGTATTCAACGTCACTGAAGCTATTAGAAATGCTGCCGATGCAGCCATTCCGAAAACATCTTATTCTGTTAGGAAGCTGTGCAAACCATGGTGGAATTCTTCCTGCCAACAAGCAAAAAAGGAACAAAGGAGGGCGTGGGGTATTTTCAGGAGATACCCCACCACAGAAAATCTCATAGCGTTCAAACGTGCAAAAGCGTCAGCTCGTAGAATTCGACGTCAAAGTCAGAGAGAATCTTGGATCCAGTATATATCTTCAATAACATCGTCCACTACAAGTGAACAGTTATGGAGAAAGGTGAAAGCCGCGAATGGCCTTTATCGGGACTTTACCATTCCGATATTGGAAACATCGTCGGCTATTTATTCGTCGCCTGTTGATGTGGCCAATTTGATTGGCCAAACATTTGCTAGTGTGTCCAGCTCCGATTCATATAGCCCTGTATTTCAGGCAACTAAGAGTCGTTTAGAGCGGACCCCTATCAACTTCAGGTGTCGACAGCCTGTACCATACAACTGTGACTTTGACATGTGGGAATTGAAGAGGGCCTTATCATCGGAACATAATACTAGTCCAGGTCCTGATGGAATATCCATGAATTGCTTCGCCATTTGAACAAGGATTCACTAGTAAGACTCCTGTACCTATTCAACCGAATATGGAGGGAGCAGGTGTATCCTACTCAATGGCAAGAAGCAATAGTGATTCCCATCGTAAAACCTGGAAAAGATCCAAAGGACCCTCTCAGCTATCGACCGATAGCACTCACGAGCTGCCTTTGTAAGACACTAGAACGTATGGTCAATGCCCGTCTCGTGTATCAGCTAGAAAAGAACCGATGCATTCCTCTGTTTCAGAGTGGCTTCCGTAAGGGAAGGTCCACTCTCTATAATTTAATAATGCTGGAAAGCAAAATAAGAAATGCTTTTGTCCGGAGGAACCATCTGGTCTCCATCTTCTTCGATATCGAGAAGGCATATGATCGTACTTGGCGCTATGGGATCCTTCGCACTCTTTTTGATTTTGGTTTTAAAGGCAATTTGCCAATATTTATAAAAAACTTTTTAAATCTCCGCACTTTTAGAATAAGACTTGGTGGCACTCTCTCTTCTCCTTTTACTCAAGCTGAGGGTGTGCCTCAGGGGAGTATTTTGAGCGTCACCCTTTTTATATGTCATATTTCACCCATCTTAAATATTTTATCGCCCTCTATACAAGCATCTTTATACGTTGATGACCTGCAAATTAGTTGCGAAGGCTCGGACATGCGACATATTGAGCGACAGTTACAAACTGCCGTCAATAATATTATTAAATGGTGCGACACGAACGGTCACAGTATTTCTGCGAGCAAGAGTTGCTGCGTGCACTTTTGCCGCAAACGGGGTATTCATCCCGACCCCGAAATACGCATCCGTGATGTACAAATTCCCGTAGTCCCCGATGTACGTTTCCTCGGAGTAATTTTCGACCGCCGACTCACCTTCCTTCCGCATATCTTCAATTGCGGAAGAAGTGTGAAAAGTCTTTAAACCTCTTGAAGGTGTTGTCCAACACCTCTTGGGGGGGCGGATCGAACATTATTACTCAGAGTGTATCAAGCCAGCGTACTTTCTCGTATCGACTACGGATGTGTGGTATACGGATCGGCGTGCAATTCTGCTCTAAAAAAACTTGACCCTCTCCATCATATGGCATTGAGAATATGCTCTGGTGCGTTTCGCACATCCCCAGTGCAGAGTCCCTACGTCGACTCAAATCAGCTCCCTCTGGATTTACGACGGAGGAAACTTTCACTTACCTATTATTTTAAGGTCTTGTCATTACCTTCCCATCCTTTAAAAAACATGTACATCAGTACCAGCATGAAGAGATTATATGATGCCCGACCATCTAACAAGCGGCCCTTTATGGATAGGATGAAGCTCATGCTCTGATCTCGACCTACCTAACGTGGACATCCAGCAACGAAACCTTTGGCGATTTCCACCTTGGAATATGCCACGTTTGCACTATATAAACCCTTTTGCCTCGTACAGTAAAACCACTGTCCCATCTGTTGTCTTTCAGCGCCTTTTCTCTTACCATCGCAGTCGGTATAGTGCGTATTCGCCCATCTTTACAGATGGTTCGAAACGTGCAGGTTACGCAGGTTGTGGCGTCGTGATTGAAGATAATATGCTCGGTTATAGGCTCGACACTTCTTTCAGTGTTTTCACTGCCGAAGCTGTCGCCATATACCGTGCACTTCAATTAATCGACTCCTGTTCACCTCGTAAATACTGCATCTATACTGATAGCATGAGTGTATTGGAAGCGCTTGAAAATTACAACGATCGGTGTCATCCAGTGGTGTGTAATGCACTCGACATCGTTAGTCGACTATATAGCAAGGGTTTTGATATATTGTTCTGCTGGCTACCCAGCCCCGTAGGGATTATTGGCAACGAGCAGGCGGACAGTGCGGCTCGGTCGGCGACGACATTTTTTCCACTAGCTGTTCCGCTATCAGATATGAAGCGTGTCATCCGGCATCATATTTTTACAGCATGGCAGGAATCATGGAGTCAGCAGTTTGATAACAAACTGCACTCTGTGAAACCTGTCATTGGAGCATGGCCTGTGATGCCAATGCGAAGGACTGATGTCAAGTTGACTCGTCTTCGCATTGGTCATACTCGCTTCACACACAGGCATTTGTTGTTGGGGGAAGATGCTTCTCAATGTCCTTCATGTAAGGTCTTGTACACAGTGCGTCACATTTAAATCGATTGTCCTGTTTTTAAGCATCATCGTATCACTTTTTTTCATACATCTGTTTTATCCTTGTCTGACTTGGTGGGGGAAACCCCCCACCAAAATCTGTTTGCTTTTATTTTTAAAATTGGATTTTTATACCTCATTTGACAAAATAATTTTAAACTATTTTAACTTTAATTTTTATGTATGTGCATGCAGGCATGCACATATATAAATATATATTTTATATTTCATCGGCTTTTTTTAAATACTTTAACAAATGTTTGGCGCAGCATATAGCCAAAATTGGCTCTTGCGCCATAAAACCCAAAACTCACTCACTCACAAACCTGGAGTAACATTTAATCCAGTTGCAACTCTCTGTAACTGTCTCAAACTTGGAAGAATTATATTCCCCTTATCCCTTACATAGGAATAGCATGCAGTAGATTTAATGTACATGCAGAAAGAAAAAACCATTAAATTACTGCTATACTTACGGCCATGTTTATTTGTATTTAATAATTTCATTTGCTCTAAAATAAAATTTGCCGCCTCAAAATTTTCAGCATTACAATTTTCAATGTACTTCTCCCAAGATTGAATAGCCATAACATGATCAGGAATAGAATTAATAGAACAGATTTCCTCAAAGACATTTACTGTATTAAGAATATTTAGCAATTCACTGAAATATGTTAATCTAGGAGGATTATTAAGAATTTTTCCAATAGAAGGTATATTTAATTGACGATTATTATTAAATATAACTATAGAGAGATCTGTATTTATTTTCAGGGATTTTAAAATAGAAGGACAATTTTCACAATTAATAAAAAGAAACGTTATGCAACTTTCACAATCATGTTTTAGAACATTATTTTTAGATAAGAAATCAGATATAGGATTTTCTCGCATTAACAGATTTTCTTTTAAATATTCAAAACTGGTAATTTCGTCATTCTTAATAAAATTAGTCAACAGTTGTTCGTCTAATTGTTTCATTTTTTCCTTTCGTTGAATTGTCATTGAGCGTTCTTTAATTGTTTCATTCAAATAGGATGGACAACCAGGGAAAATACAAGGATATGCATTATCTGATAATTTTGGATACACTCTAGGTATTTCAATAACAGTACCAGTCTTGTCTGTAATTTTATCTTTTCTTACAATGAAAGATTCAGGGAAATGTTGAATGCACACTACACTATTGTTAGTGTTTTTAAAATCCCTTGGAATTTTCTTTTTCCAAGTTTGTAACAACTGTTCATCTTTTGGGAAACGAAACACTGAAACGTAGGGCTGCCCTGGTTTATTAGAGGTACAATTTGGTACACAACAATAACCAGGCATTTTTTATAAAATGTGTCCAGCTTTAGGTTAAGTTATGAAAAAAGTTTTAAGATAACTAAGATTTGACAGAATAAAAAAATATAACATTAAACTCTAACTTCTCATATAAAACAAAATATCTTAATTTACAAATAATTAAGGATGTTGGCACATAAGCATCAATTTATGATACCATGTCCTCAAGAAGAAAAGAACAAATTCAATAATAACACAACAGTAAAGTTACACAATAATATAAATATTAGTTCGAATTTCCTGCGATGTGCTTAGAGTAAATTCAATAAGCAGAATCCTTTTAAAAAAATAAATAAAGCTATTTATTTAACGAAGACTACAAGAATAACACTGCGCATTCAATAGCTCAGTCACCAGCCGACAGCTTGCTTGCTGTCTAAGGCTCCAATACCACTCCTAATCTTTCGTGCTTGTTTTTATATGCTCTCTGCCGGAAGTGAAATTTGAGAAATTGAAGCAAGAAATGGAAGTTCAAGTTGCTGAAGAATCAAGAGAGTCCTATGAAACTCCTCAAGAATTTGGATTGGCTGCTGCAAATCAATCTCAAAATGCTCGATATATGCCTGTTGTCAACAGACCCTGTATGAAATTACTGCCGTATGACGTACAAACATCTTGGCAGGTGTATAAGACGCAGTTCGCCATTGTCACAGAAGCTAATGGCTGGGATCCAATTACCAAAGCTCGCCAATTGGCTTCTTCTCTCCGAGCCGAAGCTGCGGATATACTGAGGACCATTCCCGATAATGAACAGTTAAATTTTGATGCTCTTTCAAGTGCCCTAGAGTTGCGTTTTGGCGAGAAATGCCTGAAGGATTATAGCCGACTTCAGTTAAAGACTCGCCAACAAAAACCCAACGAAACCCTTCAAGAGCTCGCAACGGACATTGAAAAGCTGTCCCACCTCGCCTTCTCCGATTGTCCTACTGAAGTAAGAGAGACTTTAGCTGTGCAGTATTTCGTCGATGGCGTCAGAGACGTAGAAATACAAAAGGCACTACGAATGGCGGAAACTAAGGATCTGAAGTCCGCTTTAGTCTACGCGATCAAGTTTGAAGCGGCACAACAAGCATCGAGAAGGGATCGTCACTTTATCAGAGGTGCGGAGGTGAAACGAGATGAGGATCCTTTACTTAAGGTTATGACACAACTGTTAGAGGAGTTCCGGGGGATGAAGCAGAGGTCTGGAGAGGAGACAGGCAAATTTAAAAGAAACAACGCCCGTTGCTGGAAATGTGGAGCAGAAGGCCATCTCCAAAGGCAATGCCAGGCTCGCCGAGATCAACGGCCTAGGAGCCTGTCGAGGAATAATACTCAGGAAATTCGTAACAAATTGGTGTCAGAAGTGGGATACATATAACATTCATTATCAAAGACAAATTACACCAATTTACAGAATTCGTAACAATATCGTACCTTTCTTTATGGTATATAAAGGAGTAATCCTGAATGGTAAAGTTATCCTGAACGTCCTGAAAAAACAGTAAAGTTATCCTGAAAAAACACACTTCGGAACAGATATTAACTTTGTCACCGTACAAGATGGAAGCGAGTAATCGTGGGTCCCGCCAAAACAAAATATCATTCCCTCCATTGGTCACATGACTAGAACTAGCTCTCTGACTGGCGAAGCCTTCTTATTTGGAAACCTTGGTATAAGGCCCTTCGGGCCTACTATACAAATTAATAATTGAGACCAAGAATAAGGCTTGAGAATCCTTCTGTTCAACGAATTCTAATAATTTTGGGTTTACATTTAAAGCAGCTTTCGGAAAGTTAACCAGTCCTACTAATCTTCATCAGATCTCGACTGGTGACCCTGCCTCCACCTTCCAAAGTAAGATAAGCCTTCTTCTTGATTCTCATTTTCCTTCAGGATCTCCTCCTATCTTCAATAACAGCTCTCCTCCTTCTAGCCTGAGACCTAGTGAAGTTGACGTTGTTTTCCGGAAGCTTCGGGGAGGTAAAGCCCCGGGTATTGATCTCGTTGACTACGCTGTTTGGAAAGCTCTTTATAATTCTTTCCCCAACTTGCTTTTCCGTTTCTTTAACCTCTGCACCCAATTAAGCCACTTCCCCTCCATTTTTAAGGACACTAAAATTAAATTTCTTCTAAAGCCTGGGCGTGACCCATCGTCTGCTCTTTCCTATCGTCCCATTTGTTTGTTGTCCACTCTTGGCAAAATTCTAGAAAGAATTTTTCTTAATAGGTTTCTTCTCTGGATTTCTGAGAATAAAATTCTCTATGGGTCTCAGTTTGGTTTAATGGAAAACCGCAGTTGCATTGAGGCTGTTGACAATTTAGTGCATCACATAAAAATACACGGGTGCATAAGCATACTGCTTCCACGTTTATCGATATCAAATCTGTTTTTGACAACGTGGATTGGTCGACTCTCTTCAATATTTTTCATTCATTCCATATCCCCCCTCACTTTCAGAAATTCATTCACTCTTACCTCACTAACAGGGTAATTATTTGGGCTGATAATTCTTTTACAATTAAAAAACAAATTTATAAAGGTTGCTCACAGGGGTCCGCACTTTCCCCTACTCTTTGGAATATTTATTTTAACCCTATTCTTTCTCTGAACTGTATCTTCTTGAAGCCTTTGCGGGCGATCTCGCAGTTTTCTCTTTTGGCCCCTCGCGTAGGGAACTTGAGAATAATACTAACAAAATCTTAAGTTTAGTCGATTCTAAACTTTCCGAGCTTAATTTGTCAATAGCAACTGCCAAAACCGTTTATGTTGTTTTCCGATGTCCCTTTCTTCAATGCGGTGGCTTTCGTGGGAGCTCGATCTTCAGGAGAAATCCTATTTTTAAAATAGGTCCGAATTCCATCCATATCGCCAAGTCATACAAATACTTGGGTGTCCACATAGACAATCTCTTATCTTGGACTTTCCATATAAATTCCATCAAAGATAAGATTCTCTCGATTTCCTCCAACTTTCATCGTGTTTCCAAAAATTTCAATCACCAGCATATTTCCCTAATAAAACTTTGGTATAATTCTGTAGTACAACCAATCATCTCTTACGGAGCAGGAGTATGGGGTGGATTCCTGACCTCTGTCCAGATACAAAAATTGAAATCCATTCAGAGGATTTACTTATTAAAAATTACCAAAGCTTATAAAACCTCTCCTACAGATGCTCTTAACATCCTATTGGGGAGATTCCCCCCATTCATATTATTATTCGCTCTCTACTTTAAGTTCCAAATTTGGAACAACAGGAACGATCTCCTTCCAGGTCTTATCCCAGCTTCGAAGTTGGACTCTTATATTTCTCTTCATCAGGTCCCTCCGGATTTTCTTTCCTTCCCTATCAATACTTTCGAGGGCCCATCTGAGTGGGAAGTGTACACTGACTGTTCCAAAATCGGGTTGGTTTCGCCGTGTGTATTTTTATCGGGGCTTTCCCTTTAAAACGTATCTTTTTAAAATTCAAATTTTCAATTATGTTTTTTAGGCAGAGTTCTCTGATATCAGCCTCTCTGTCTGTTGGGCAGTTCATCATAATACTAAAATTCACATTTATACTGATAGTTTCTCCTCTATCCTCTTTCTTTTAATAATCTTACAAATAAATCCAGTTATCTCCATTCTATTAAACTTAAATTGTTTCAATTCCGGAACTATTACAATCTTTACTGGGTCAAAGCTCATAACAATAACATCTATAATGATTACGCCGATTTTTGTGCAAAAAAGGCTGTTTATGATGGTTAAGTGTTTTCGGTCCCTGCTCCTCGCTCCTATCTCTCTAGTTCATTAAATAGATTTGTCCTCGAGTCTTGGACCTCCTATTGGAATGATTGCAATACGGGGCTAGGGTCAAACGCTTTTTTAAAAATCCTAACTTTAACATTCCTCCAATTTCTAAATATCTGGTCCATTTTCTAACTAATCATGGCCCTTTCCCAGCTTACTTGCACAGGTTAAATCTTCTTTCCTCTTCAAATTGCATTTGTGGGTCGCCTGGGGACGCTGACCATTACGTTTTCCACTGTCCCTTCACTGCCGATCATCTTGTTAATCCCAATCCAAATGCTCTTTCTCCTTGGGTTAACTCTGTTACTAATAATCGCACTATCCACAATAAATTAATTTCTTGCTTTGTGATTTCCAAATCCATTTGTGATAGGCTATCTTAAGCCCTCCTTTTGCCTGTTTCTTGGCCTTCCTCTTGCTATTCCTTTTCATTTTTTTTTTCAAAAAAATAATTTGACTTTCCTCCGACCATTTGCTGGATCTCGTCATTTGGCCAATGTCTCCCTCCCTCCTCCCTTCTTTTTAGAATGACTGGTTTGCATTCCCTCTCTGTTGTTTTCATTGCCTTGGGGTGCAAAGCTTTTGGAGAGGAGAGGTTATTAGATATGGTGCCTCCCCTTTGGCACCCCCCTGCGTCTTTTGAGTCGTCTTCCAGGATCCCACTCTGCTGCCGCTCATGAACCGGCCATTATTGCTCTTTCCAAAATATAACCAAAAAAATGTCTGGACCTCCGCTATCTTTTTCTTGCACTTTCCTCCCCTCCCCTTTCTCGAATTCCCTTTTAGGAGGAGTTTCCCCGCTTCTCTTTTTACTTTTTTCATGTCTTTCCTGTCTCATTAGTTAGACAGCGTCGGTGTATGTGTTTGTGTGGGTTTTTTTTGTATTTGCAATGTTATACAAAATTGTAAAGTTTTCCATCTGTATTCCCCCCCCCCGCTTTTTCTCAGGAATTTTGTGGGGAGGGTCCCTCCTTCGGGACCACTTTGTACACTTTTTTGTTTACCTTAATAAAGTTTCATCTCGGAGGGTCGATTCACAACTCGAAACCTCTTGGGTGGGCTTGATTCTCCCGATTAAGTAAGTCGAACTTTATGGCAATGAAATGGCGGACAAACTAGTAAAGTAGGGCTCTAATCTTCCAATTCCCTCTACATCCGTCCTTACCTGTCTAGAATTATACTCGTTAAAAAATCTCAAAATTTCGTAGAATGGAAAGCGCCTCTCACTCATCACTGGTATGCGGGTAATAGACCCGAATTGGCCCTAGCCCTCAAGTGTGATAGAGGCTCCCAGGCTACACTTTCTCGTCTTGCTAGTGGTCATACCAAGTGCCTTTCATTTTCAGCGAACAAGATCTTCTTCATCTGTGCAAGGTGTCAGGATCACGAGGCTTCCCGGTGCACATAATGCGTTGTATGGATCTCACAAGCAAAGATATCTACACGGATCCGTTTCTTGTGCTGGACTTTCTGAGAGTTAACGATTTAATTGATCTTGTCTGACTTCGTCAGACCCTGGAGGATTATCAACAACAACAATATACATTTTGTAATTATTTTGTCAATGATATAATATAAAAATACAATAATTTTTATATGTGATAATCATATAATCATTATTTGTAATTATTGTTTTTTACTAATATTTCTTATAATTATTAAATGTTATTTATAATTACGTTAGTAACTTATAAGTATTGTTATGTTATTTATTATGATGCTGTTTATTCATAATTATTTTTTGTCATTTATTTATAATTATGTTAAATGAGTATTCTTATTTACGCTCCTGATGATAATACGATGTGGTTACTCTTTTTTATAATTACTGTACAATTATATTATAAGATTATTTATTATATATTGTATAATATTACTATTGGGAAATATTTTTTAGATTGCATTGATATTCATTTTTTATTCATCTGGGTTATTCTCAATCTGTTCCTATATTAATTAGAAATTGATTTTACAGTGTTTCAAAAGTTCTTTAAAATTCTTTTCCTGGTTATCTCTTACCGCTAGGCCGCCATCTTGGATTCAATTCAAAAGACATGCGTAGCGTTTGGCGCGTAGACCCAGGATAACAAACTAGTTCCCATTAATCAAGTTTCACCAAGTGACAAGGCTAGGACATTACAGACATATATGGAGACTCCACCCTGAAATTATTAACAAGAGAGAAAGGTGTGTGTTTATTCTCCACATTATTCATTTCCAGGACAGAAAATATAATTCATTGCTTATGTGAATTCGGGAAATCAATTGCACTAAAGTATAAGCACATCAGTGCATAATATTTTTAAACACTCAGAGTGTTGTTGAATATAACAAGATATTTTCTTTTTGTTGTGTTTTCTGGTGTCGTGAAAAAACATTTCTTTGTTAAAAAATAATAAATAGCACATCAGTATATTTAAATGCTAAGTGTTAAAGCATAAAATATATTTATTGTGGTATTATTTGAGCTGTATATTTTTGTGTATAGTTATTCGCATAATCATATATTCTTGATCTTTGGGGTCTTAGGTGGGGAGTGTGTCAGAGTTCGGAGAATCGAGCCAAATTCTTTGTTTACATATCTGCTGATAAGTTTGGCCCTAGGAGAGCATGAGGTTCACTGGACTTTTTGGGTCCCCTTTTCTTTTCTCTGAGAGGCCTCCCATGCTTTGCACATTCCTTGTTCCCATTCCATGCTTTGCACATTCTTAGGGGAAAAATAGAAAAGCATGTTAGTACGGGAATTGAAAAATTAAGTTTATATGTCCTCTTGCCAAAGAAAAATATGAATTGTTTCTGAAAAATGCGATTTATTGAATTTTTTTTCTCAATCTATCAATATGTGTATTTTTTTTATGTAAAGTGCTACATTTTGTCATGTTATTTTAACCACTTACGCTGGAAAGACGTGCCACACACGTCGTAATGCGTCCTCATGCGATTCTTCCAGAAATAGAAACGACCGTTCTGGTACACGCGCCAGTGATTAAATGGTAAAGCTTTTAACAAAAAAGCTTATTACCGTATTTGGATTAGTTGGTTCCGAAATAATCATACAGTATGTCTGTTAACACTAGATTGCCCCAGGAAGTTATTTTAACAGAATTTAATTTCAATTAGAAAAACAATTACATATATAATGACACAATTTCTTAGAATGTATTTTTTTCCAAGTGAAGTAAGTTTTGTTTTATTGTTAATATTTACTAATAACTTGTTATATGACTGTAAATAATAAAAAAAATATTAAAAATTTTAAACATATTTGTTTACACATTAGTTATTTTTCCACAATGCAGTCATTTTGAATGCTTTTGGGCAATATAGGCATAGACTGAGTTTCAGTCTTTCTAATGTTAACGGAAATTGTGTGATGCTTGTAAGAACGAAAACTTGAATCTCAGTGCGGAGCGAAAATAACTTAATTTTGATTTGTTTCATATATTTATATAACTAAAGGTTGCTTATACTTTGTGTGTTCTCACTGTCAATCAATTCAAACTGAACGAGTTTTAATTTGATTTTTAATCTGCTTAGGGGCAGTTTAGAAGGCTAAAAAAAATTTTTTTTGTCAATTTCAGATTATTGCATTTTTCAATTCTTTAACTCACTACCTTTCAAAAAAATACTTCATTTTAATCTCTAGCACAATTAGAAGTGCTAAAATTTTGTTTTTAAAGAATCAGTATTCGGGGATGAGAAAAAGCAAAGAGAATTCGTTATTCCTTTTACTCGCCTGGGCTTCCCCAAGACGTTGAGGCATTTTGTAGAACATGCAAAGATTGTCAATTGAAGAGTCCGGAAAATCGCAACGATAGAATACCTATCACACCCGTCTCAAGGCCAGATTTACCGTTCCAAGTGGTGAATATTGATATTGTAGGACCTATATTGAGCCCCCTTCCGCACGAAAATATAAATATATCTTGTGTTTGATGGATCAGCATTCTCGGTGGCCTAAAGCAGTTCCCTTGAGAAATTTAACTGCAAAATCTACTTGTGATGCTCGACTGGAAATATTCACGAGACCTGGTATTCCGAATGTGATCAAACGACCGATTTATCGCTAAGCTTACTCAAGAAATTCACAAGAGATTAGGAGCTCATCCAAAATTCTCGTGCCCCGGTTATCCAGCTAGCAATGGGTTAGTTGAAAGAATAATAAAGTACTGAAACAGATGCTTCACCACGTGATAAGATCTAATCCCAAAGATTGGGACAAGCATATTCCATATCTTCTGTTTGCCTATCGGGACGTTCTGAACAGTACCACTGGGGTTTCTCTTTTTGAACTTATGTATGGAAGAGAAGCACGAGGTCATCTGGCAGTACTAAAATCATCATGGTCTGGAGAGATCCCATTACCTACAAATATAAGCCAATCTGCAGTGGATTATCTACAAGAGCTTACAGTAAAGATGGAACAAGCCGCAGAGCAAGTGAAAATATTTGCTGAGAGAAAACAACAGACTTAAACGGATTATTTTAACAGAAGAGCTACATCAAAATCTTTTATACCTGGAGATCAAGTATATTTACTTATCCCCGACTCAAACAATAAGTTATATGCTCGCTGGACAGGACCCGGTGAAGTAATCCAGCATATTCCACCCACACTCCTACCTAGTCAAATTACCTGATGGGAGGAAAAAGCATATTCACGTCAATAAGATCCGGAAATTCGAGGCGAGAGTTAATACCGTAGGGAGTTATTTTTGAAAATGAAGAATTTGGAGAAGTTATGACAGTCCCAGATAGGGATTATTCGGTACCCTTGCAGAAGATGGGAATGAATAACGAGGTGAATCTAGATCACTTAAATGAACTTCAGAGAGAAAATCAGGGAACTTCTCATTGAGCATCACTCATTGTTCACCGGTAAACTGACCCCTCAGGGGGCTCACCTTCTTTAGGTGAGTACGGGTGTCACAATCCCGAGGTACCCTAGTGATCTTTTCCTTTAACCAAGGGGTTTACTGTCTTTGGTAAACACGGGTGTCACGACCCCGGTGGGCCCTAGTGATCCTTCTCTATTTTCGACCCTCTTTCTGTCATTCAATTTTTCCTTTACTTCTCTTCACGTCTAGATCACAGCTTAAAAAATATTAAATTTACTTGCATGTGTAAATGTGTGCGTTATATATTTATTTAATTTGATTACTTATCCATTAATAACATATTTTTGTTTTTATTTTGTATTGCGTTAATTTAGTGTCTTTTTTCTTCAGTTTCATTAATTATTTTGCTTATGTTGATATTCGTTTTCGACTAACACCGTTGGTGTCCTGGGGATACCTTTTGCGTTCCCTTTGGCCCACGCTTCGCTGTAGACGGGAGGCAGGAGTGAGCCCGCTCCTGTCAATCGGCTGGTGATGAGAACCAGCCCTTTAGGTGAGAGGGCACAACAGGAACGCTAAGTTCAGTTAGTGCCGAATGAGAACGTCAGAATGAATAATTTAAAGAATTTAAATGTTTTTTAGTGTTTCTCTAAAGTATGTACTGTCAACTAGGTGTGAGAAAATAATAAATCAATTGTGGTTTAGAAGTGCCTCTTCATTGGGAAATAAACTCTACAAAACCGTTTTCACACAATCTAAGTCCTTTCGTCCCTGAATTGTTTCGAAGAACAATATTTAATCATCTTCGCAATTTTTTACATCCAGGGATATCAGCTTCGAAAAAACTCACCCCTCAGGTGGCTCACCTTCTTTAGGTGAGTACGGGTGTCACAATCCCGAGGTGCAGAAGTGATCTTTTTCTTTTCCAAAGAGGCTTACTGTCTTTGGTAAACACGGGTGGCAGGACCCTGGGTACCCTAGTGATCATTCTCTATTTTCGACCCTCCTTCATGTCATTCATTTCACCTTTCTTTCTTTTCCCGTCCAGACTACAGACGCATATTTTGAAAAGTACCTGAGAATAATTATGGATATTTCCTTTTTTGGATTACATAAAATTCATTATTAGTGACATATTTTTGTGATAGTTTTAAATAGCGTTTTCTGACTTTAAAAAACATATTTTTTCAATTTTCGTATTATTACGTATTTGCTTTTTACTAACACCGTTGGTTTCCCTACCCACATGTTTGCGGCGTCCCGTAAGGAGGAAAATGGTGTCCTGGGGATAACTTTGCGTTCCCTTTGGCCCACGCTTCGCTATAGTTGGATGGCAGGAGTGAGCCCGCTTCTGTCAATCGGCTGGTGATACCTTTCTTCGGTGTCCCTGGAGAGAAATTGCTGTAGGGTTAGTGCTGCACATAAGGGGTGGCGGGCTTAACCGTTGGATCCTCGCCCTGATGCTGTAGTACTATATTCTGGGTGTACTCCAGGTAAGCGCCATGCCTAGTTTATGGCATTTGACCGGCACACAGCCTCCCTTGTTGGACTCCGTGGTGGGTGGAGGCACGCCAGGACGAAGTTTATATTACGCTTATGGATCCAATGCTGCAGTGCCCAACAACCTTAAAATTGGTCAAATTGCTAGAAATGTTAAATTTTTATTGATATCTTTACAAAATGTGGAAATAACTAAAAAGTCACCGTTTACCATTCATAAAGCCCTCATTGTGGAGTAGGTGGTGTGAACCGGAATCTGTCAAACGTTTAAGGTCCGGGGATCTACTGATAGAAACAGTGTCCGCTTCGCAAACTAAATTTTTTCTCGTCGAAAAATTTTTTCTGGATTCACCCGCATCAACAAGTCCTCAGAAATCCCTTAATACTTCTCGCGGTGTCATTTCTGAACCTGACCTGTTGACCACCCCTGAAGCGGAAATCCTCTTGAGGGATTCTCCAATCAGGGTGTTATCCAGGTCAGAAGAATCACAATTAAAAAGGATACAGCTGTAGTTCCAACAAAACATCTAATTTTAACTTTCAATAGCTCAAACTTAACGACGACAATAAAAGCTGGCCATCTTAATTGTTAGATACGCCCATATATACAGAATCCTCTGAGCTGATTTAAATGCCAGAGGTTCGGACATTCTCAAACTTCCTGCCTTGGGCAATTGACGTGCTCTAGATGTGCAACTGTTGGACATCCTTCCACAGTTTGCAGTCTAGAGCAGAAAAGCGTTAATTGTTCACAGCCTCAATCGCCCGACTCAAACTATGCCCCTAAATGGAAAACTAAAAAACAAATCCAAACTATTAAAACTAATAAAAATATATCATATATAGAAGCCCGAAAATTAATAGCCCCACAACCATCTCAAACCTACGCTGAGGCTGCTAAACCATTAACTGCAAACAATTCCTCACAAATAGATGAAAATATTACCAAAATAGTTTCTCCACCATAGAAATTGCGACAACCAATAATATCCGTACGGAAGCCTAATATATCTTCCTCAGTCCCTGCCGTTACCAAATCCTCTACATTAACTCAGGCACATATACCTACTGAAGATATTACCCTACCATATCTTCTGTTACTATTACATCCTCATCAGATTCTCAGCCACCTATTCCTATGTTTACTACTGCTCCCTCCACGTCTAATAATCTTCTGCATTCCGTTTTGCATTATCTTCATCCCACCAAACACTTCCCCTTTCTACATGCAATATGTTTACAGTCTTGTCCACTGTGACAAATCCCCTTGTATCTGAACCGAAAAACCTGCACATCCAATAGCTTACCACCTACAACTAAATCTTCTGTATCACAGGCTTCAAAAACTCGTACAAAAAAGCGTCCTCCTAAAACATTGCAAAACCCAAAATAGAAATAAAGATGGCTCCACATAAACCAAGAAAGTCAGCACCGGTAGAATACACAACTGATGAAGACATTATTACATACGACGTGGAGGGGAAAATGAGTTTGAATCTAATTCTGATTTTGTTGTAGTAAAGGGGGAATACATATTACAAGGGTGTTTTAATTCCGACATGATAAGATTTAAAAATTATTGATAAAAATTTCTTTATTAAACTTGGTGGGGATTCTTCCCCCACCAACCTTTATTTCTTTTTGAATTTTTGGAAAATGACTTTTATATAAAACAAGAGATTTTACGTTTTTAACAAACTTTTACCTTTTGAATCAAATGTTTTAGATATTTTTACGATTGCTTGGCGCAGTTTGTGGCCAAATATGGCTCTTGTGCCAAAACCCCAACACTCACTCACTCGACAAAACTCATCTGCTCTCGCTACGTATGCCTGGCAAGAAATGCCAAATAAAGAAACGGGTCTAGTGTAGTGAATCGTGTCAAAATCCGAAGTCACAGTAAAATATCTCAAGGAACATTTCCTGTTCCTGACGCTAGATTCACTCATATTCACATAGATATTGTAGGTCCCTTGCCAACATCTGAAGATCATCATTATCTACTTACGATAATCGACCCCTTCTCCAGATGGCCAGAAGCAATCCTTATCCCAGACAAGCAAGTGAAAACCATTTGCCACGCATTTTTTGATATGTAGATCTCTCGTTTTGGTTGCCTATCTATAATCATCTCTGATCAAGGAACCTAGATGCGTTCATCAATGTAAGCTGAATTAACAAGGATGCTGAGAACTCAAAAAAAAAACAAACTCAGATTTCAAATGGAATTGTAGAAAGTTTCCATAGATATTTTAAATCGGCCATTAAAGCCCATGAGAATGACAAATTGTCTGAAATAGACCCCGTCATACTTCTCGGCCTTAAAACAGCAGTTAAAGAAGATCTACAATCTTCTTGTGCTGAAATCGCTTACGACACAAATCTATGTCTCCCCAGTGTCATGATTGATATGTCAAACATTCCTTTTTGTGACAATGATTTCATCAGTAATCTTCGTAACAGAATGCAACTACAGAATCATGTTGTAACATCCACTCACTGTACTGATCGATTCTACATTTATCCTTCACTATAATCATTATCTCATATCTTCTTAAGAATCGATCGTGTGCAACTCCCTTTACGTCAACCGAATACTGGTCCACATAAAGTTATGTCCAGAACAGACAAAACCATCACCATTGACGCAAATGATTGAAAAACTAAAGTTACTCTTGATCGCGTCAAGCCCGTACATTTTCACTCAAAAACTTTGTGTGGATTTCCACCTTCAATGAGCAAAAGCGTAAAAGATGATAAAATATCTGTAAAATTCGCCGGACTAAAACTAAACTATATAGGTGGCGCTGCCATCGGAATAGAGAAAGAGAGAACTGGACAACAATGGCGGAGAGGCGAAGTGCGGCTACGACCTGTAGCATGGACGAACTAAAAGGGCGTGAAACAACAGTGTAATGTTTAGTTTTAGTGAGTTTTAAATATTGTGTTAATTGTGTGTGTTGTGTGGCTGTTAAAACTAAATAAAATCTTTACCCACTAAAGATGGATTGATTATTTGCGTTCCCGGTGTGAATGAGAGAAATCTTCAGACTTAAATTAAGAACCTACAGCGGACTAAGAAGAATAGAATTGGCGCAGTCGTATAGCATGAAGATTCGTCAAAATCCAGGTAAGAGGGGAGTCCACACTCACAAATTAAAATTATTATTGGTTGTATTGAAATGTAAAGAGAGTGCATTATCAATAGCTGTAGTCTGTTTGGAATAGATGATATGTTATGGTAGTAAAAATAAAATAAGTAACAGTCTAACTTATTAATGCTGATTCCTCCGAATTCTTACTGTGAGAAATATTTTGGTTTTCTGCAATAGAAAACATCCTTTCTTTACTGATTTAAATTGAGAACGTCCTGTTCCAATTGTATCATCCGTTCCAAGAGATTGAAAAGATAGTTATTTGTGATTCATCAGAAACTTCGTAAAACATTAAAATACTTTGATTCAAATGAATATCCGTTCAGATAATTTTATATTGGTTTCATCAGAAACGTTATGAAGAAGTATTGGTATATAATATTTCGATTTTTATTGAACATAAGTTCAGGTATTGTTTGTGTTTAATCTGAAATTTTATGAAATATTAGAATATAACTATATTTTTAATTGAACATCAGTTTTCATAGTTGTTGTGAATGTATAAGATTTTGTTGAGTTTAAGTATCAAAAACTAGAAAAGAAAACAAGAGTGTTTATAATTCATACCTCAAATTGATGCATGATTTATGCTTTTAAAATATTTTACTGAATTAAATTGAATGTCATTACCTATTTTCTGAATTAAGCAGAATATCAAGTTAAAGTGTTTAGATTTTTTCTGTGTGAACTGTACATTTATATGCTGAAAAATATTTGTCTTTTTCTCCCTCAGTTACTTAATACTAAGTGGGTTGGAAAAAAAAGATACATCCAACTTCATTCCAAAGTAAAAAATTAACCTATTGCCAAATGAACTGGTCCACGATAGAGCGAGAGGCCTATGCTGAGCTAAGTGCATTGAAAAAGTTTGACTTATGAATCTTCGGATCTCAGATACAGGTTGTGCCTGATCACAACCCACTCACATTTTTGACCAAAGGACTACCACATGGTACAAAATTAGCTCGTTGGGCCATAGCCCTGCAACGGTATGATTTACGGATTATATACCATAAGGGGAAAAACCATGGCAATGCTGACGCCCTCTCGCTTGCCTTTTGCAGATTAACCCGAGTCTTGGCAGTACTTATTTCAGAATAACAGTCTTATCTATATATACAGTGACTCCCAAAATTGAGAGTACACTTAATTCCGAATTCACCATCGGATCACCAGGTGTAGAAATTAATGTGCTATGTTAACGCACTTTTGTACATTCAAAATGCATACATTACTCTTCCAAATAACATTAAATGTAAGATATGGAAATTGATTGAAACAAAAATATGAAGGTTCGAAAGAAAAACTACAGTATTTTAATGTCACCAAATTCAGCGTACACTTCTTTAAGCACTATGCAAAACTACCAGTAATTTTTTAAATAGAAATTTGATAATAGATCTATAGCAAAGAAAGGCTTTCAAAGCCTATCTGATAACAAATTTGTGTTTGTAATTTGATGTCTTGATTAAAATGGAGAATCGGAAAGAAACGACGAACGAAGAGAGAAAACTTGTTATGAAACTGTCAAATGAAGGTAAATCCCTGCGGAATATTGCTAAAGTAGTTGGACGAAATGTTAACTGCATCCAAACAATCCTGCAAAAATTTAAAAAGACTGGTATGCTGGCAAATACAGAAGGAAGAGGGAGAAAGAAAATTAAGAACTCTATAACCGAGCGAAGAGTTATACATCAAGTGAAGATTGATCCTAAAATTTATGCTCCTAAAATTGCAGCCAGTACCTCTAATACCTTAGGTCGATCTGTTTCTGCAAAAACGGTACGAAAAGTCCTAAGAAAGGCTGGCTATAATGGTAGAGTAGCTCGAAAAAAGCCCTTAATTGGTAAGAGGAATAGAGTCAAGCGATTGAAATTCGCTAAAGAACACATTTTAAAGCCCCAACAATTTTGGAACGAAGTCATTTTCAGCGATGAGAGTAAGTTCAACATCTTCGGCAGTGACGGTCGTCGTATGGTGTGGCGTAAGGCAAATACCTCACACCACCCAAAACACACAATTCCTACTGTGAAGCACGGAGGTGGGTCGGTGATGGCTTGAGGGTGTATGGCTGCGTCGGGGGTGGGAAAGCTAGTATTCATTGATGGAATCATGCACAAGATGGCTTATCTTAATATACTGCAAAATAATTTGAAAGAAAGTGCTGATAAATTGGGATTGGGGTAGAATTTCATATTCCAACAAGACAATGACCCCAAGCACACTGCGTTTGTTGTAAAAGAATGGCTGCTTTATCATTGTCGGAATCAACTTAATACACCTCCACAGTCTCCCGACTTAAATGTTATCGAGAATCTGTGGTCCCACCTTGAGAGAGCTGTGTAAAAACATCAAATTACAAGAAAGGAACAATTGAAATCGGTATTGCAAGAAGAATGGCTGAATATTGCTCCCGAGACCACTAGACATCTTGTGGAATCGATGCCTCGGCGATTGGAAGCTGTTATATCAGCAAAAGGTTATGCTACTAAATATTAAATCTTTATTATTCATGATTTATGCAGGAAAATAGATGCATGTACTCTCAATTGTGTGGCTATTAATTTATGTTAATTTTCTTTATAAGTTATTATAAATATGTTTAAGCTATCAAATATTTTGTTTTATCATTCAAAATAATGAATTATGATCTAATAAACGCATCTATGCCTAAAGATTTTAATTATTTCCCTCATTTAATATAATTTTTTCATTCTAAACATTGATTCCCGTTTTAAAAGTAGGTGTACCCTCAATTTTGGGAGTAACTGTACATATAAGACGTATTTGTTGTCTGTCTGTTCCCTTACAAGTCAAGATCCAGACAACCAAATAACGTGAAATTTGGTGCACGTACACAAAATTACATGGGGAAGGCTCTTAAACAGGTTTCGTTCAATTTTAAAATTCCAATTTTTAAGCGATTTTTCAGCTAAACGAAGATATGACGTCAACAAACATGTAAAGTCTTAACTCTGCAAAAATGAATGGTTCGAGCAGTTTTATGGGGCATTGTAGTACATTTTACGGTAAATATACTTATTTTTGGTTGTATTTATTCGTTTTCTTACTCTTTGTGATGGAATTTCATTTGTTCTTTGAAAAAATCGTCGTAAAAAAATGTTCTTTCTAAATTTTGTTTTACCGTTTGGCAACAGTCGACTTTCGACGTGTTATAACGTATTTATCCTTTTCCGAAAATTCAAAATAAATAAAGGATGTTATTTCAGAACAGCTTTTTCAAACTAAATGGTCATGCTATACGGTTGAAATTGGATAAGGTGTACCGTTAAAGTGTACTGATATTCAGCTAATGATTTAGTTCTAAACTTGGTTGGATTGTGTCGAATCGGCCACTTATCCCACCAACTTGAGAGGGTGATACTAAAGCCTATCCTCCGCATTAAATTTATGTATCTGTGTAATTTTTGTTTATGATTATTTCTTATATACTTTTGTGGTTTGTGATAATGCATGTTGATTGAATAATGGAACAGCTACACAGCTTGCAAGGCCATTTTTATTGTGCTGGCCCCTTTTAAAGATATTGGGTGGATCAGCTCAAATGTAGTATAGGGGCCCTTAGGATTTGGCGGTTTTTCTTTGGACTTGGTGATTTTTATATTCATATTATTGTGAGATAACGAATTCATTCTGGCATCCGGACACCTATCGCTAAGTGAAGTAGCTTGGCAATAAATTTTGGTCGCCAAAAGAAATTGACAACGCCAAGGCCCCACTTCTTGCAGACAAAATTTTTGCTTCCACCTGTTTATTTGTTTTATTTTTAAAGAGTCAACAATGCAAAAAACATTTGTACGTATTTTGGTACTAAAAAGTTGTAAGGGCCTTGGGTTTGTGCGGTTGCTTTCCCTTATTCTCGCTAACCTGAATGTTGGTGGTATTATCAATCTACGGTTGCGCTTGGGCTACAATTCATGTACATAAATTCATGTTCATTCACATTACATGAAGTGAAGCACATGGTTGCTAATTGAGTGTATATAACACATTTGCAATCAGCGTTGCCAACTAGGCGAGTTATTTTGAACGTTGGCATTGGTGTGATAAAATGTTAGCACCAACATTTCCGTCCGTTGAAAAAGAAAAAGGGTACTGCTGTTCCTGATACTTATGTATTAAAGTCACCGCAGACAAAGTAGCACTTTTTTCACCAAAATTTGACTATTTTTCTTCATATAAAACACATAAGAATGTTTTATTTTGATATCGTGGTGCAAATTTTGTTGCGGTTACACCAATATGTAGCTTTTTCCTTCTATTGGCAAATTCCATGTTTTTCCATATTAACAAAAAAGTAGAAAATGTAACTAAAAAAAATGACACTCCATTCAAACTAATTGGGATTAACTGATTGTGTTAATGTTGTGATTTAAATTAGAATTTCTATTTACATATAAGATTTTTTGACATGTTTCTTTTGTTATGAGGTGCTCTTATGGTAGTTTCCTCAAAATAAAACCTTAATTTATCTATTTAAAGTAGCTTTTTGGTTTGGATTAATGTTATAATTTCTACCATACGTGAGGTTAGTGTTATATGTATTTATTTTACTTCTTTTTCAATTTTAAATACTTAAATTTTATGTCAGGTTTTTTTTGTGTGTTCAGAACTGAGTTTTTAAGCGAAACAATAATTTGAGATGCTATTTATAAACAGAATCTTAGATCATGATTACCTAATCATGACACAAATATCAAAGATTTAAAAAAATTTTTTTTTTTTACAATCAATGAAAACATGAAACGGAAATTATGGATGTGATTAAATAATTATCAAAGTAATTTTCCTTCTACAAATCTGTTCTTCCTACTGATTGTAATTATATATACACATGCACTGTATACATTTTTTACTTATAAATGTTACGTGTTTTACATATCTATGGCATTTTCTGTCGTTTAAAATACAGATTATTGCTATTGTTCCTTCACTGCCATATTCAATGCTTTCTACAACAAGCGGTAAGTAAACGCAATACTTCATTGTTATATTTGCTTTACTGCAAGCAAATACTGCAACAAATATCACATTACTTACTACATTATTACATTCCATTTCTTCATTCATAGAAATGCATTGTCATCTTTTGCTACAGTCATACCTATGAGAAAAAGGGGGAGTCTGGGCAGGAAAACAGCCAAGTCAAAAGCAGTAGAACTTACACGTGCAGCAGAAGTTCCTGATGACAAAAACGAGCAAGACTCAAGGCAGATAAGGTCCACCATAGTCTTGCGAGAGCAGCTGAAACTCCAGAATAATATCAAGTGTGACTCCAGTCACAACAAGTTCGCCAGAATGCATCCAGAGCAGCTGAAACACCTGAGCAAAGGCAATCACGTCTCCATGAAGATCAGGTCCACCACAGAGTTGCCAGAGCAGCTGAAACACCTATTTAGCATGTGGCACGTCTTCTTGACTTAAGAAAACAAAAATGTCGCCACCACTTTGAAATGGAAAGCCCAAATGCATGATGGTTTCATGTACAACGCAAGATATGACTATGAAAGCAACAATTTTCTTGACATTGGCAGAATGTCAAATGTTTGTCCAAAGTGTAGTGCACTTAAGTGGAAAGGAGAAACTCCAGGCATGTGCTGCTCCAGTGGTAAAGTCAAACTGCCACCAATTCTTAAGCCAGCAGAACTATAGTGCAGTCTGTTGAAGGGTGAAACTGCACAATCAAACGACTTTGTGAAACATATTAGACTATTCAATAATATGTTTTCCATGACTTCCTTCAAGTCTAATGTTGTCCCGACTAATGGGTGGACACCAACATTCAAGGACCAAGGTCAAGTGTACCACTATACTGGACCTCTTCATCCAGCCAATGCTAAAGACAGTAAATATATTTAGATTTACTACTTGGGAGAAGATGAGCAAGTGCAAACACGACTGGATTTGCTTGACAGTCCTGTTGACAGAAACATTGCCCTCAAACTGCAAAGAATTCTTCATCAGCATAACAGCTATGTGAGGTAATTTGGAGAGGGTGGCTACGACCTGTAGCAAGGACGAACTAAAATAGCGTGAAACAACAGTGTAATGTTTAGTATTAGTGAGTTTTAAATACTGTGTTAATTGTGTGTGTTGTGTGGCTGTTAAAACTAAATAAATTCTTTAGCCACTAAAGATGAATTGATTATTTGCGTTCCTGGTGTGAATGAGAGAAATCTTCAGATTTAAATTAAGAACCTACAGCGGACTAAGAACAGAATTATATCTAAAATCGGGAAGACTAGCCACTTACGTTAATTTTTTTTCTCCTTCAAGAACTTTAAAACCGAATTTTTAATGAATTATATATGTATATATATATATATATATATATATCATTTATATGTTCTATTTTTTGTATATATATCATGTCAGGGTCACACGGTATCGTTGTTAAATTACTCATTTGTTATGTCACGATACAATATTTTGAACGAGCTACTTTTGTATCTTTTTTTGGTAACGAGTTAAAAAATGTTGTTGATAGAATTCTCTAGAAATGAAATGGTGAATTTGTGCAGCTACTATGAGTTTTGCGTTATTTTAGTATAGATTGGGTTCACGACTGACATTTGTGCGGGAAAACCCCAATGGATTTCAAATCGTTTCCGAGGTTCAAGATTAAGCATCGCGAAATGTTTTGAAGATTGTGAATTCCAATTATACCCAACCTTAATTAGTAAGTGAATAATTTTGAATCTCTGGTAAATTGTGTAATAAGTTTTAAATATGAGGAAATTTATTTTGAAAGTGGATGAGAAATGGCGATTTGAAGAAGAGCTTTGAAGGTAGATTTGAAGTGTTTGGTAGAAGAATCAAGAGAAACTGTAAAAGAAGAAATGAAAGTTCTCGCATTAAAAATAAGATGTATTAGCAAGCAAGGAGTATGGAGAGGTGTTCGCGAAATAATTATTACACAGAATAGTAAGTGAGAAAAGAAATAAAGCGCCAAGAAAGAGAATATGAATTAGAGAGGTTGACGATAGAAGCCTCGATGGTGAATAATGGTTTTAGGAGAGAGATGGACTCTCAGAATGAAGGAATACAAGAACACGTACTAGTTGGATTGCAAAAATTAATGCGTACTTTTGATCTCAAAGAATATGATATAAGTGTTTACCTAATACTGTTTGAAAGACAAGCAGGAAGAGTCTATAATTAAGGAAGAAGATTGGGTAACGAATCTTGTTGGACCATTACCGTCAGAAATGGCGAATTTGATCGCCAGGGAATCTGAGGAAAAGGCCAATGACTATGAGCATATAAAATGTATTTCATTAAAAAGATTTAAATTGAAACCGGAAGCATTTAAAATAAGATTTAAGAGGCATTGCAAATCGGCCGAGTACACTCAGCGAGATTTTGGATTTGAGTTGATGAACCATTGTAATGAGTGGATTTCAGGGCTAGTCTGAAACAACTTGTCATTGTAGAACAGATGAAGGAACAGGTATCCAGGGATATATAGCAACATTTTATCGATGATTGGGGTAGAATTGTTATAGTTGTTAATTTTTCTGAGAAGTTGAATGATAAGAAACAGCAAGGCAATATAATCAGGCCACTAAAGCTACTTCGTCTCAACGGGATAGAGATTCCTATAGGGAAAAACATAGCACGTTCAATAGAAGATACATACATTGAGTGAAGGATATAGACAAGAATCCAACAATCGCAGTGGATATGATAAGCGGAATTCGTTGCAAAAACCAGTTACATGTTTCAATTGGTAACGAGGACATTTTGCGAGATTTTGCAGGGATAAGAAAGACGGGAGAGAAAAGACCGAGGGTAAAGGTATCTGAAGCGCAAGTGGCAGAAGTCAGAGTAGTTGAGGATGAACGGAAAATTAGTCACAGCGAGATTCAACGGCAAAGTTGCAACGGAAAATAAGAAATGCAGCGCAGTTGAACTAAAAATGTCTGATCTTGAAATAGTAAAAATTTTGTATGGTGGAGCAGAATATGAAGCTGTAGTAGATTTAGGTGCAGAAATTAATGTGTTTAAAAACAGTGTAGTGAGGAAAGAAGTGGATCACAAAGGATATATAATGTTGCAACCTGCATTTGGTGATTGTTTAAAGGCTGAACTAAAATAAATGGATATTGGTTTGTTAACGAAAGGTATATTAGGCTGGTGATTAAACGGTGGTGGCAACTGAGGACGGACTGAATGCTGACATATTATTGGATACCGAAACTTACGAGGCGTTATTAGAACAAGAGAGAATATACAATCCCAGATTTACAGCCGCTATGAACTTAAGATCAGATTCCCCCCAAAAATCGTAAGATGCTAGTGCAAATACTGAAGAGGAAGAACAGGAGTCAACAGTAACAGAATATGATGAGGAGAATGGAAATAACACCGGAAAATTCAAGGAACAGCAACAAATATGCGATAATCTTAAAGGAGCATGGAATTTTGATCAGCGAAACAAAGGAGGGTATGTGATAGAGAACAATATCCTGTAACATGAAGAGCTGTTGTGCGGAAATATGATAAAACAATTAGTGATTACCGAAATTAGGAAGAGGGAAATACTAGAAATTGCACATCAATCAGTGTACGAAGCACATCTAGGAGTTCATAGAACAAATCAAGGAATCAACATTTCGTTTTATAATGCCAGGAATGGTAAAGGAGATTAAGGTTTATTATAGTTCCTGACATGGTTGTCAGTGCAGAAAAGTAATTCGTTCGGTTGACAAAATTCCGACAACACCTGTCTCGTCCTGAATTGCCATTCAGAGTAGTAAACGTTAATCTAATTGGTCCTGTAGATCTAGTATCATCACAGGGACATAGATATATACTTTGTTTGATGGACCAGCATTCTAGATGGCCGGAAGCAGTCCCGCTCCAATCACTAACGACTAAGAGTACGTGTGAAGCACTGCTCGAAATATTCAGTAGAACAGGAATTCGAGAAGTAATCATAATGGACAATGCGACAAATTTTACAGCCAGTTTAACGCAAGAGATTTTGAAGCTTATCCACGTTTTTCAACACCATACCATCCAGAAGGAAAAGGGTTAGTTGAGAAATAGAAACAAACTCTCAAGAACATGTTGCATCACATCATTAGAGAGGAAGGAAGAAGTTGGCATAGAGGTATATACCATTTTTACTATGGGCTTATTGGGAAGTACCAAATGCAACTACCAGTATACCACCCTTTTTAATAATGTATGGAAGAGATCCGGAAGGTCCGTTGTCTATATTGAAGTCAATTTGGACTGGGAACACGTTGTTACCTCTGAATATGAAAGGATTAGTGAAGAGTTATTTGAAAAAGTTAAAAGAAATGTTAGAAGTAGCACCCCACAAGGCAAAGTTAACAAGTGATGTGAAACAAGATAACTACGCTAAATATTACAACAGGCTAAAGAAACATCGAGAATTTGCCCCAGGGGATCACGTGCTTGTTTTGATACCTCTGATTCAAAGAATATACTATATGCTAGATGGACAGATCCAGTTAAAGTTGTTAAGAGTAAAACCAAATTCATATTATTTGCAGATGCCTGGAGATAAGTTAAGATTACTGCATGTTAACAAGATGAGAGAATACAAAGCGAAAGTTCAAACGGTTGGAGTTGTTTATGATATTGATGATGAATTTGGTGAGATATATGAAACGCCAACAGTTCCCGCAGCTGAAAAGAATGATGAAGCATTGGACAGAATGAAGTTGGATTACCCATCTAGGAAGCAACAAAATCAACTAAAGGATATTTTACATCGAGACAGAAAGTTGTTTCAGGAAAAATAAAAAGAGCTAAGGTTGGTGAACATGTGATAAAACTGAAGGCTGAGGCGAAGACGATGAAACCCAAAACTTGTAAGGTACCGGAAAACTTAAAGAAAAATGTAGACGCACAGATAGACGAATTGTTAAGAGTTAGGACTGATTGAACCTGTTTTAAGTGAAATAGCACACACAGCAGTATGTGTTCATAAGAAGGATTGAACACTTAGGCTGAGCATACATTTCTGAAGTTTGAATGCCCTAACCGTACCAGACGCATATCCAATGCAGAATATGATGGAGTTGAATTTCTTAGTAGGGAAGAAAAAATGTATTACTCTACTGGATATATTGAAAGGACATTGGTCTGTACCAATAAAAGACATCAGCAAACATCTAACAGCCTTCCGAACTCATCGAGAAGAGTATCAAAGGAATGTGTTACCATTTGGCTTAAGAAACGCTGATGCAACTTACCAAAGAGCCATGTCTAAAGTGGTCCAAACTATATCTGACTTTGCATGTGCGTATATCGAAGATTTAGCAGTATTCTATGATACGTGGGAAGAACATTTAAATAATCTGGCAGAAATTTTCAAAATATTGAAGCATTTTAACTTCACTGTAAAATTAGGAAAGTTTGAGTAAGCAAGACAAAAAGTTGAATATTTAGGACATGTCATTGGTTCAGGTAGACATACCCCTGACAAAGAAAGAATAAAACAATTCAGAACTTAGAGGCACCAACGACCAAGATTCAACTGAGAAGTGCATTAGGATTATGCAATTTTTATTATACACAGTATATTCCGAATATTGCAAAAATTACTCTACCATTGACGGAGCTCACTAAAAAGAAAGTCCCTAATGAGGTTCCATGGAGCAAGGAGGCTGAAAATGCTTTCAAGGAGTTGAAGACATGACTATGTGGAATTACAGAGTTAAAAGTCCCAGACATAAAGAAACCGTACTACTTGCATACGGATGCATCTCAGACAGAGGTCGGATGTTGTCTTGGTCAGTTGGATAGAGAAGACAACATTCATACCATAGCTTTCGGGAGCCAGAAACTGAATCCAAGCCAACTAAAGTGGCCAGCAATTGAAAGGGAAGCGTACGCTATTATTTGGGCTCTGAAAAAATTTGAAACTTTACTGTGTGGAGCAAAGATATTATTACTGATCGATCATAACCCCCCCCCCTAGTGTTCCTTACTAGTGCTGCACCCCAATGTCCAGGATTGCAGCGGTGGGCGTTGGCCATTCAACGACATGCCATTGAAGTAAGCCACATAAAATGATCTAAACTAGTTAATGCAAATGCGCTACCCATACTGTAAGGTACATTAAATAAGTACTTTAAGAAGGATCTAAGATTAATTTAACTTTAAAACATTCATTTTTGCTTTGTTGTTAGATGATTAAGTTAAGTAGTATATTTGTGTAAAATTTAATGCTGTGTTTTTATGTAAGTGTATAATCTTAAGATAGTGACTAAACGTTTTTTTTATTTTGTTAAAATTGTGACCCTTAGGTTGTTTTAGCCATATTTGATATTTGGATCTAATGACTTTCGGGGTGAAGGTGTCAGGGTAACGCGGTAACGTTATTAAATTACTCATTTATGACGTCACGATATAATATTTAGAACGAGTTACTTTTGTACCATGTCTTCGGCACCGAGTTAAAAAATGTTGTAGATAGAATTCTCTAAAAATAAAGTGGTGAATTCGTGCTGCTCTTATGAGTTTTGCGTTATTTTAGAATAAATTGGGTTCACGACTGACATATCATATTCAAAATTATTAATATATTTCTACCAGTTCGGATTCTCAAAATATATATATATATGTTTATAAAATTTAAAACTAATGTTGCTCCCTCGGGTTGTCACCATCAAGTAACTGGGGGGGGGGGACTGTGGTAAACCCGACCATGGGTCCCGAACAGAATATGGAAATCTTAACAGTTTTGAGAATCTGGCCTGGCAGACGATCACAGGATGTAAACACACGAAGCTGATGCGTGACGAGCACCTCAACAAACTATTATAGAAAAGAAATGTTCACTCTCTTTCACCATAAACTCTATTTAAAATCTTCGTAAAAACGTTGCTAATATAAAAGAAGAAGCTATTGCTTCGGCTAAAAAATGGGGTATCATCCCAGAGTTTGAAAAAAAAAAAGAGACATAGAAAAGTTACAGTTTTTCGATGATTTCAATCCTGACGAAAAGCTGCAAGAGACAGAACGATTGTTTGAGGTGGATGTTTTTTTTAAAGGCGTGTGTGTTATTATTACTACCCAATTAAAAAATAGCTTTGAGAGTATGGATGAGATTTATAAATCATTCAGTTTTCTTTCCCCCCCCCCCAAAAGATTGTAAGCATTACAAATGATTTCTTATATAACGAAACCAGTAACCTTCAAAAAGTATATAGCCTCGACAAATATAGTGAATTTCCATTGTTTCTAAAAGCAGTTTTTAGTGAAAATTTAATGAAGCTAATTCGAAAAAAAGACTTCGGTAACTCTTTGATGATTCAAAATAAGTTTGCAGCTCCAAGTTTACCAGATGTATGTATTGAAGTTTTATTCCTTTTGACTCTTTCTGATACTTATGCAATGGCGAACGCGGAAAGGTCATTTTCTAAATTAAAGTTGATACAAACTTTATCTACGTTATACAATGTCACAAGAGAGGCAAGTAAAATTAAACTGGATGAATTAATAACCGACTTTGCTGAAATGTGTGAGTGAGTGAGTGAGTGAGTTTTGGGTTTTATGGCGCAAGAGCCAATTTTGGCTATGCTGCGCCAAACATTTGTTAAAGTATTTAAAAAAAGCCGATGAAATATAAAATATATATTTATATATGTGCATGCCTGCATGCACATACATAAAAATTAAAGTTAAAATAGTTTAAAATTATTTTGTCAAATGAGGTATAAAAATCCAATTTTAAAAATAAAAGCAAACAGATTTTGGTGGGGGGTTTCCCCCACCAAGTCAGACAAGGATAAAACCAATGTATGAAAAAAAGGCTGAAATGTGTGAAAGAAGAAAAATGTGAGAAGTCAACCCCTTTTTTTTTGTGATTTACTTCTGGTATGTAGTGCTGTACTATTAGCTAGTATGTTAGTATCGCGAACAAAAAGCCAAAGAACTACTTATCTTTATAATTCAACTTAAGTGTCACTGCGAGGGCATTCTTTTTTGCGTTTATACTTTTCTTTTAATCTGCATACTAGCAACAGTAGGTTGTGTCTGTCTTAGAACGCGGAATGTGTATCAATTTAAAAACGTCAATTTTGATGAAAAATACGATTTTAATTTTTTTGCTAACTAAAACTGTTTTTGTTTTGTTTGTACGATAATTAGAAAAAAAAGTTATAGTAATTTTAAAACAAGTCACATTTATCAAAAACAACCGGAAGTTGCAATTTCGAAACTGGAAGTCGTATTCTGCATTCGTATTTAGAGTATTTTTATGTAATTTTTCATCTGAAATTGAATAAATTTTTTTGCAGAATCATCTATCTTTTAGCCCCATCATTTTAATATTGAATTTTTAAGAAAAGTGGCAACGATCATTGTTTTCATTTGAAAGCATTGTTTGTTTATGTTTTTGCTGTGGCTTTCTGGAATCATTTTGCTGAAATTATTTCTGGTTTTCTCACTTATTTTAACACTTATAGTATTTTAATACTACGTAAAATAATCTGCTTTTCATTTGAGATGGGAAATCACAAGAATAAATCTCGTTCACAAAAACGAAAATTTACTGGCAATCGTTACACCGAACGAAACAGGCCATTGGATGTAACAACTGTTAGTGAGAAGAAGTTGAGTTCTACATCTCTGTCTCTACAGAAAATATTGAATATAAAGATGATAAAATGTTAGGACATCGAATCTTTGATGCGAAAATACTTCAAAGTGTCTTCCGTTGTTTATGTTGTCCCTCCTGTTTGACTGTGAATCCTCCGTTGACAGAAGTTTCGATTTTTGGCTTATCTTCCGGTATGACTTTAAGTGCAAAAATTGTATGTTTGTTCATGCTTTTCGAACAACAAAAACAAATAAAATGAACAACATAAATTTGCAATATGTGTGGGGAATGAGGATAATTGGAAAAGGCCATTCCCCTTCAAAGAAACTGCGTGCTAGTTTAAACATGCCTTCACTATCAAAAGCTGCATACAGGTCTCGTGAAAAAAAAATATTGAATGTTGCTTCTGTCGTATCAAAAATGCTATGACTGAAGCTGATGATGAAATTCGAAAACCGAAAAACACTTCTTCAGATGTTGCGGAATGTGGCGTTTCAGTTGATGGTACATGGCAAAGACGAGGCCATTCGTCGTTGAATGGTTGTGTCGCAGTTCTATCAATTGACACAGGCAAAGTTTTAGATGTAGAACTGATGTCGAGGTGGTGCAGAAATTGCAATACAGGGTTTTTCAGGAAAATGTAAACGTGTGAGCGAACACTAATGCTCCTGCAATCATCATCGATCAGCTGGAAGAATGGAGTCTGTCGGGTCATATAGACTGTTCGAGCGTTCCCGTGAAACCAGGAAACTTCAATACGTGGGATTTTATGGTGACGGTGATTCAAAGAGTCATTTAGCTGCCAAAGATATTTACGGAATTGACAGTGTCACAAAATACGAGTGTACTGGTCACATTCAAAAGGCTTCAAATTGAGAATCTTAAAAACTAAGGAAAAACTTTCCGAAGCACTAATTGAGAAAATTATTATGGGATTGCAATTAGGAGCAACATTGGTGATTTGGAAGAAATGCAAAGGGCTGTGATTGCAGCCTTTTATCATTGTTGTTCTAGTAAAAGCAATCTTATGCATGGCCAGTGTTCAGTGGGATCCGATAGCTGGTGTGTCTACCAGCAAGCACAATCTGCATGTAAAGTGCTTTTAAACAAACATGCTGGTCTTCCCAAGAATGTAATAAACAAAATAAAACCCACTTATCTTCAGCTATGTGACCAAAAACTTTTGATGAAATGCCTTCACGGGATGCCAATGGAACGTTATTCCAAAAGAGATATTTGTAGAATAACAAACATTTTCTTTCGGATCTCATTTAACAATAATAAACTTTAACAAACGTTTTACGGGTATATTGTCAGTGTTAGAGGCCCTAGACATAGAAATTGGGTCCTACACTATACGAGGCTATAAAGCAGTCGATAAAAGTCGTATCGAGGACTTAAAACGACACTCTTTGCCTAGTACAAAAATAACCAGGAAAACAATTCGAGCTTTTAAAAAGAGAAAAATTTTGTGTTCTGAGAAAAATGAAGGTGCCACTTATAAATGTGGGGGCCTTTAAGTAATTTTATATATTTTTGAAATAGTTGTCTTTTTAAGTTATTTAAATGTGATTTTCTCAAAACTGTTTTTTGTGTGATAAAATGTCATAACTTCAAACATCATATCTGAAAATATAATGAAGGTACATAAGTAAAACTTTGTACAAGTGTTTTTGAATATATGTTCTAGAGAATGACCTAAAAAACCTTAGTAAAATAATAATAATTAGTAATATTATTGCTCATATTTTTATTAAGAATCAGAAAAAAATTTGTCGGAACGTGATATTAGTAAGTTCGATTCATTGTAACTTTTGACTCAAATTAAAAAAACAAATATTTTAGGTCATTCTCTAGCTAGAGAGTCAAGAAGTATATTGCAGTAAAAAACATTTAAATATGTAGATTTTTTACAAAATAGGAGTGTTTGAAAAATATTAAAATTTTATTAAAAAGTATGTTCCAATATTTTTAATTTTAACTGAAATTTTGTTTATTATTACGAAATATGAATCTTATAATGCAATAAAACTGTAACATTTTGCAATTTTTTTAAAAAAAGCTCACCGAACGTAGTCGGATACCTTAAGAGTTGCAGTATTTATGCTAGAATATAATCGAACTTAAGGTCAAGAGCCAAATACGGGAGTGAGAAACGAAGAATAAGGTAAGTTGATACTTTTTTTTTTCTTTCGTAAGAATTTGAAATCGAAAACTATTTTACAATGTTCGTGTCTTTCTTAGTGTATCGTTTTTATTTAAGTTACCAGTTTATCTATCGAGTGGCAATTAGATTTTCTATTTTAATATAAATACTCTCTAATATTATAAGTTATTAACTTCATTTACTCAGATTCAGAATGATTTTGTATTCAGTTATAACTTTAATATTTCAATATTTTTACGTGATGAGTAAAGGTACATTATGCTATGGTTTTGCAATCTTTGATTCGCCGAAAACTTGATCTTGCGGGAAGGGGGCAATAATATTCCGTTACGCCACTGAATCTGTTGAAGCTCAAACGTCCTCTCATTGGTGAGGTAATTTGGAGAAGTGGTTCCAGCTCAGGTGTTGTCCTTTTCACTTGACCGAGGTTTCAAATTACGAGGCCAGACACCAATAGCCCTCAAGTTGCTTTATAGTGCAATATTAAGAAACAAACACCTAAAAAAACTTAAAATAAATTTATTTATTATATGTTTCCAACATGCAGGCGCGTTGAGAATCTAAAATTTGATTCGTTTATGTATCCCACTAACGTAAAATTGTGATTTTTGCCAAGAATTGACACGTTTATTCGTGATTTTATTTTATAGATCATCTTATTAGCTTCATAAAAATACCAAGTTTATTATTTTACGTTCACTAGAAAAAAAACTACAAGTGTTTTAGTAAAAGCAGATGCCATGCTGTAAAACGCGTTTTACCCGAAATATTTTTTTTGTGTGAAAATACTCAGCGGGGTCAGCGATTGCTCAAAAAGTTTTGAAAATAATTAGCTGAAATTTTTGGTGTATGTTTTGT
>BMAO01029227.1:0-39855 GCA_019973975.1 Trichonephila clavata
AAATAAATGTATTTGGAAATACATTTTTTCTTTTTTATGTAGGAAATCTGGCATCAAATTTGTTGTTTAGTGACTTTGTTTACATATACGTTTGATTTTCATACTGAAAGAATCGACAGCGTAGAAAGTTAAAAAATAATTCTATTCTGTTTTATTTTTGCTTGAAAATGGTGAAAAGTATTGCTAGAAAGCGTAAGAGACAATTTTTTGGAAATAAATACACAAAAATTTCCGAAAATAACAGCAATTCAACACCTGTTCCTGAATGCACTGCTAGTTCTTCAAAATTGGGAAATGAGAGTATGTCAACTGCCGAAGAAATGCCTGGTCCTCTGTTTGGTAACAGAATCATTGATCTTGAGCTTATTGTGGATGCATTTTCTCAACTTTGCTGCCCAAAATGTTTTGCTGAAAAAGTAGAGCTTTTTGAGGATTCCATGTATGGATTATGCTCTCATTTTACACTAAAATGTAAATGCTGTGACTTTTTTTTTGCATTTGCTTCATCAAAAAAAGTTGTAAATGCACCAGTCATAAATACCAGGCTAGTATATGGTATGCGGCAGATAGGCAAGGGTTTTGCTGGTGCATTTAAATTATGCTCAACATTAAATTTGCCTCGACTGACAAAAACTGCTTTCAAAAATCAGGAAGCAAAGCTTTTAAAAGTGGTTCAGGAAGTAGCTGAGGAATCCATGAAAAAAGCTGCTACTGAAATTGTGGATATAAAAGAAAATTTTTCATCTGATTTTGTAAAATGTGGCATATCTGTGGATGGCACATGGCAGCGTAGAGGCTATACGTGTATGAATGGTTGTGTTGCTGCAATATCAGTTGATACTGGTAAGGTGTTAGACGTAGAAGTTATGTCGTCCTACTGTCCTACATGTAAGAGACTTCAGACTATGCCAAGAAACTCTGAATATGAGTCGTCAAAAGCCGACCACATATGTCAGTGTAACTTCACGGATCTTCGTCAAAAATGGAAATTGTGGGGGCTTCACGAATATTTCTTCGTTCAGAAAAAAACCGCAGACTTCAATACACGCAATATTATGGAGATGGGGACTCAAAAGCTTTCATGAGTGTGAAAGACACTTATGGAATGAACAGTGTGACAAAGTTTGAGTGCATTGGCCATGTACAAAAGAGAGTGGGCTCGCGTCTAAGAAAGCTAAAAACAAAAACTAAAGGACTGTCTCGTAAAGGCAAATTAACTGATAATTTTATCGACCGACTTCAAAATTACTACGGAATTGCTGTACGCAGTAATGTCGGTAACTTAAATGCCATGCAGCAAAATGTAATTGCTGCGTTATATCACTGTGCATCAAGTGATAAGAAACCGATGCATGGTCAGTGCCCAATAGGGAAAGACAGCTGGTGTTATTTTCAGCGGGGGGGGGGGGGGGGGCAAATGGAACAAAATGTACCACAAAATATGCTGGTTTATCAAATGATGTTTTAAATAAAATTAAACCAGTATATTTAGAACTATGTGACAAACAGATATTAAGTAAGTGCTTACATGGACGCACGCAAAATGCAAATGAGTGTTTTAACGGAATAATCTGGCAAAAGTTCCGAAAGAAGTATTTGTTTCGCTCAAAACAATTAAATTTGGGTCGTATGATGCTGTTATACATTTCAATGAGGGATTAAATGGGTGCCTCAAAGTTTTTAATAAGATGAATATTGAAAATCCTGGGGTGTTTACCTTACGGGGATATAAACATTTAGATAAATGCAGAATCCGTGAATCGATTCATAACGCAGACCCCAAAACAAAGAAACATAGGAAAATTTTAAGAGCCCTTAAAAAGAAAAAAAATATTGTTTTGGAAGTTAAAGATGGAGAGAATTATAAATCTGGTGCATTTTAATAAGAAAGTAAGTGTTTTTCTTGTAATCAGATTAGTTTAATGTTATTTTTGTCGTTTTCTCAAAATGAGTTTTTTTACATTTTTTCTTACCGCAAAACACAATATCTCAAAAAGTTATGCTTGGATGAAATAAAAATTTTATATATATGTTTTTTAAATACTAATACAGGGAATAGACCTCTCTTAAGATTTTATGTTGAGTAGAATTTTTTTTATACAGCAATAAAGTGAAAATTACAATAGCTTTTAAAGAAAATTTCAACGTTAAGAAGCTCGAAACACAATAGCTTTTCACGTAATGGTTAAATCACCAAAATAAGTGTCTATTCCCTAGATAAGGTTGTATGCTATATTATTCAATTTACAAAATGTCAATATATTTATTTTATTTTCAGTTATCATGTTTTGCGTAAAGTCTTATTTTTGCTTATTTTTTCATAAAATACCCCTTTCACAGAAAAAATGTACACTAATAAGACTTTACTTGGGTGTTTTTCTGATTTTAAAGACCCATAAGGTCATAAAATATGCATTAACAGGCAAAATTCAGGTTAATTCAAAAAATTTTCTTCGAAGGTGTTCTGTTACCTTAAAGGTGTTCTGTCACCTTAAGAGTTTGTCGGCTCTTTCAGATATTTTTTGTGTGATTTTGCTCCATACTTAATTGGTAGTTACAGGCTTTTTCGCAAAGGAGACCGGTACTTGGGAGCGATTGGCGGGAACGCCAACAAGTGAGTGAGAGAAGCTCTACTCAATTTGTGCGCCGTAATTGAAAAAAAAAATGATTGTGTGTGTGTGCAAAAATGTATCTTTCGAGAAACTTGACGCAGGATATTTCTCACTCCCCCCCCCCCCCCCCAACTAGGTTCTAAAAACAATATTCGTCACTCGAGACTTGACACACTGTTGGCTCTTCCATATATTTTTTCAAAATACCTGTTTTTTTTTCCTTCCGATTGTGCTCACTACTTACTAGTGCGGATTTACATACTCTTTTCTGAAGGAGACCATCTTTTGAAAGAGGATGGATGAAAATTCCAGCCATTCTGAGAGCTGTGATCATGAAAAAATGTGTGCGTATGTGTTTTAGGGGTTAAATTCTATTATTTTTTTCTTGTGTAAATTCGCTTCCCTGTTTGATATTGACCTTAATTTTGGAGGGAAAAAAAGCTAATTTCTTCCGGTTTTTCTTTATTTTTGATTAGTAAAGGGTAACAAGGCCACAAGTAAAACTTAGGCAACTTGTAACATAAAAAAATATTTGTTTATCAGCCAAGATCGACATCTAACTGAAACAAGACAGCTTGTGTGATGAATTTATGCAAAATGTGCAGATTTCCAAAGGCAATGTTAGCTGCATATAATGGACCTTTTTAACATCAAGCGTGTCTGGTGGAAACTTCCATGGAAATACAGTGAAGAATTATTCAAATTTTATGGAAGAAAATTGTTATGTCAAGTAGGATTTCTTGTCGATTAAGGTTCAAAATTAGGTATATTGTTCTATAATGGGCAAAGCTAATGCGATATTTCTGCACACGTTTTTTTGAAGAGCCTTTAGTAGCTAGCTGCCAGAAAAATTGTTAGAGGTGTGATTTTTCTTCATGATAACAGAAGGTCGAGCCCTTCTAATACAACACAAGAAGGTATTTTTATTTTCTTTGTGATGTGTTCAAACACCCTGCCTATAGACAAGATTTATCTCCTTGCGATTATCAAGTATTTAAAAAAATTTGTAAGGGTCAGCACCTTATTTGTCATCATTTTCTCTTGTTCTTCTTGACATAAGGCATTAAAAAACACGTATAACGTTGGTAAGTTGCCGAGATATTGTCGGTGATTCAGAGGCGGATTTAAATAGTTGGAGGCCCCCGGCGGAAAATGTTTTGGGGCCCATGGGGTCAAAAGTCGAAAAGCTAAAATAGAGAAAAGAGTTGCTTATACTTTAAATTCTCGAAGTAAAATGTATTGCTAATAATAAAACACAATGACTAAGGAAAAATTCTAACTGTATCTAAAAGAGTTAAAAACTTTACAAAAAAGATTAAAATTTTGCTATACAACTTTACTTCTTGATTTCTCTCTGGCTAATTCATCAATTTTTTTGCGGTATCTATTTTGTCCAACACATCTTGTGCTCTACAAATAATATGGTTATGTTGTTTAGTTTGTCTTTTTCCCATAATTCTTCTTGAATAATTTTAGCACGCTTTTTTAAAAACTTATAAAGATCTCTCACCTGATGCATTCGATATAGGTATTGTTAAACATATTTTTAAAAGTACTTTTACATTAGAATTTCTCTTGCAACTCAATAAATTTCTGGGGGGGGGGGAGATTTCATTGTAACTTTGTTTTCTTTTCATTTCTTGTTCCCATTTATATCGTCAAAATTAAAAGATTCAATATCTTCTTTGTAAGTTTCCTTTAATTTTTGTGTAGTTTTCTAATTTCATGCATAATCTCTCCTCAAAAATACAGTAAAGTTTTCTATAACACTTTCATTAATCTAAGCTCTTCAGGATAGTTCTGGTCTTGCCCTATCACATATGATATAAAATGAATTCACTATGAAATTTTCCTTTCTTTCAAAATATCATAATCCACTTCTTTACTCTTTCACCCAAAATAATTTTTTCTCTTACTGCTTGTGCTTGTCCTGTTTCTTCTTCAAACGAGATCCCTATATCAGTTGTTTCTTGTTCTATTTTTCCAAATCCATTTATGAAATTTTGAATGCAGTTTTCTGGAGAATTTAGTAAGCTAGATCATTTTAATTATTCACACTCAACTTATTGCAATTATTTGCTAGTAGCATTTACACCCTGGAGTATGGTATTCTAAATCATGGTCATTAGGGAAGTTTCATATTTTCCCATCTGTATCAAAAGAGAAACAGCCTCATGTGTTGTGAGGTTTTTTCCTCATTCGTATCACGGATTTCAGCCAAGACCGCTTTTATTATCTATATCTTGTTATCAAGGCCTAAATTCAACTAACTTGAAATAGTTTGCTTTAAATTAGAATTATCTTTAATCACTTAACTTCATTTTATTTCATTAAATTTTATATTAGTAAAATACACTGATGGGCATAAAAATCCCATCACAAAAAAGAATGTCTGCTATATCGACGAAATTTGGTGGACGTATTTATACATCTAAAAGATAACTTTAATTCAAATTCTGGGGCGTAGCTATAGCCATATCAATCATCCTCGTTCGAGGAATAATTACAATCCCTGTCCCCAGCACTGAGAGAGACTGCTCGGGTTACCGAGCCGACGGCCAAGGCACCTTCGCACGTTGTCCCTCTACTGTAGCGCACGTGCGGCCCCGGACATCTAAGGGCATCACAGACCTGCAATCGCTCTCTCTCGTACGGCTTCGAAGCCGCCGGTCCCTCTAAGAAGTTCCCCAATATGTGTAACTACAGTCCTACTAAAAGGGCATACTAAAGGGCCCGAAAAAATTTGATGCAGGATCCACATTTTCGTAACTTCGTAAATGGGTCCAATTTTTCGTAAGTTTAATGTATTTTTTATAGAGTAGCTTTTGCATACTAAAACTTAAAAACTTGTCTGTACAATAAATAGACATATATAATTATACTGATGTGAGAATTTTCAAATGTATTGTTTACTTTTTTCAAAAACAAACTTTTATTTATACCACTATGAATTTATATAAAATTGCCATTTTTTTATTAAGATATCTGCTTTGTAGCTAAACGTTTTAAGAATACTTTTAAAATGTCACTTCAGTACACAGAATTATATATAAGGAACATAGAATACATGCATACAGTAAATTTACACCCAATTTTAAAAATGTATACTTTAAAAAACAGCAGTTTTTGCACAAAATCTTACCTCGTCAAAAAAAAGTGCACTATTATCCAAAATGTAATAAATGTTGAAATATTCTTGATTCCACTTCAATTTACATTGATATACTGGAAGATGCGAAATTATATTTACTATTATTTTGATGAAAGGGCGGTTTTTTACAAATGCAGTATTTTACCACCTACATCCAGTACCTATATTGAATACTTTAAGGACACCATTCAATCACGTGTGGCATCATTTCTGCAATGTCTCATTTGCAAGCAACTGAAATATTTATTATTATTATTATTGTAAATAGCTTCCTACACATTTTTAAATATTCCTAATAAACAAGTTTTGCAGTATTTAAAAGCGTAGAAACATTTTCTTATCTTAAGGATAAAATTTCAAAGGAGGCCCTTTTTTCAATACACCACAAAAATATTTGCCCAGGTTCTTAATTCCATATTATTAAAATCCAATGTTTTTTTATAAAATTTACAAACTTCACTCCAAAAGTAAGTAAATAAACTCAGTTAAACTTACAGTTTCTTGCAGTTAATTTACACTTAATTGTGCATGATTAAATAAAAATATATGGAGGCTTTGCAACTGTTTCTCTGGTTAAAATGGTCAATATTTACACTTTTATCGCTCAAAGCAGGCATGTCATATTAGCTGATTATTCTTTAAAATTCATTTTGACCTACTTCTAATTCATAAAATGACAAATATGTTATATCTTTGATTTGGAGATTTTGGAAATAACAAAAACTCAAAAAATCGATATTTTAAAGATGTTTAGCTGGCTTTTCTTAAAAATATTTCAAATTGCCCTTTTTAATAAATAATACTTAAAATTTAAAATAAAACAAATGACAATTTATAAAAATAAAAAAAAAACTCCTAATATGAATAAATTTACAAATATAAAATAAAATAAAGTTAAAATTTAATGAAAAAAGCTTGATTTAGAAAAAAATTTCAAATTGAGAGCGATTGGGGCAATGCCTAGCTAATCCAGTTTCAGTAAATGAGTCCCATTAAAGAGAGAAAATATTTAGATGTAAAAATTTAAAATGAGTTGGTATCTTCGTGAATGCTGATAAGAGAGGTCAGCTATTTTTGCATTTAAATTTAGATGAGAAGCTCGAGCAATCATTGAGTAGAAAATGGAGAGAATTTAAGAGTACAATTAAAAGATCAATAATATAGATAAAAGAGAACGTATTTAGGTATTAAAGAAAAGCAGAATCAATTAGGATTGATCTGGGTTTGTGGACTAAATTCCAAAGATTTCTTATACTTTAGCGATTAAGATAAATACCTATTTCGATTTTTTAGTAGCATTATTATTTAATCTAGGACAACTATTTTCTAAAGCGGCTATCAATACATATGTTAAATAACTTTAAACAAGGAGAGTTATATTAATTTAAAAATAAATATTTTTCTCTCTCTTTTAACATCTCTGTTTTAATGTGTTCTGGAACATGTTTATCATTCATTCTTTCGAGTCAAAAATTTATTGTTTATTACTTTAAAATATTTAAAAATTTAACAAAATGAGTTAATTTTTAACTGCATTTACTCGGTCTTGTAAAATCTACAACCCCTATCCATACATCAATCTTTCCATGTAAGTATTGAATGTTGCTTCTCTCAAATGCCTTCCAATATAAGGTGTCAAGGTTATACGACAAGGTTTATTCCTGAAAAGAGATATGAACATATGCTCTCATTTGTCATTCTGCAGATGGTAATACAAATATGTTATAGAAGTATGTATCATTGCCATTTTTCAAGCTATAAATATCATTCCATTTTGTGTTATTTTTTAATATGCTTCTATGATATGTTTTAATTTAATACGTACAACTCATTTTATTTGCTTTTGTACTTCTGTAAACGTTACGAGTTGCCTAAAAGCAATAACTAATATAGATATTTTTTGCTATAGTTTGGCCCAGAACAACTTAAAATTCATCAACTTATTTTATATTTTTCAAACTCTGAACGTATTTGAAGTTGCGGATAGGCTGACGCACAAAAGTTTTTACTAATAGCATTTAATGATATGATTTGAAAAAAGGCTAAGAAAAGAAATCTTAATTAACTTACCATAAAAATTAAGTTGGAAAAAAATGAAAAAGAAGAAATACTAATGACTGGAATTATCTAAAGAGCCAAAATTCACTCCTCTTTTAGAAAGATGTTTGACGTCATTTAATGATGGAACCACTTACTTATTGAGTCCCCTATTATGAGCTTGAGAAGCCATTTTTGCTTTATCTTGAACCATGAGAACCGTTTACACATCAATTCACTTTAAGTATGCATTTCATTTTCCTAAAATAGTTATTTAGCATATTTTTCCGAAGGAAACAAACTGTTTTTTGTGACTTGTTCATCATTATTTTGGAAATTTAACTCGTTAATCTTTTCATGAATCATTTTTTTTTATTAATTCAAATTACCCTAATTGAGGGCACATGCGTGCAAAAAAAATTGAAAATGTTTTTCTATTAGATTAGTGCTTCCAAACTTGTAATATATACGACCCAATTTTCAATCATAGTTTTCATCACTTCCGCCCCCTCCCCTCCGCTTCCCCTCAATAACAACGTATTGAATGCAATAATAATAAACCTTGACTCTAGAAAGTTTCAACGCACAAATTTTATTAGAAATAGTAAAAAATATCAAAACATATGTAATAAATTTGGTATATAAATTTGTATACGGCAAGCCAATGGGAGTCACTAGTAATTCTTGAATTTGTTCTTAATTTATTATTGAGGAATTAATTATCCAATACATTATATACAGTCTGGTACATTATTAAGTTTATAAGAACAGTGTACGTTATTTCTTATTATGTCTGGGAATAGATTTTCATTTGTTTTCCTTCACTAAATTAATAATTTTTTAAATGATATTTTATTTTCGGTATGCTCGAGCCTCCCACGTAGCTATCATGCGCTCTAGAGGGGCACACCCCACATTTTGAGAAACATAGTCTTAGACGAATAAATTCAATTTGCATTCTTATTGTACAAAATGTAGGTATTTACTTAAAGATCACGTGGAGTAATTTTATGAAGATTGTGTACTTCGTGAAGAAATAGTTTACTTTAGTGATATTAAATATTAAAATGATCCTAATTTTTAATAATTAAATGCATATTTTTTTAGCTATTGAAACTTTTTTTTAAACAAAAGCACAAGGAAAGAGAAAAATGATAAATTGGTTTACTTTGATATTTTTGAAGTATACCTTTTACATGAACAAATTATTTTATTTATCAAATGAAAAGTTAGTTTCTAGGTTTGATAACTACGTTAGCATGCAATTTATTTCATATACACAATTATGTTTCATGTTGTATTTATTTGGATCGTTTATGGAAAATATAATCATTAATAGTTTATGGGTTATTTATTTTCAATATAAAAAATAAAAGACTCTGCTATTAAAATAAGTTAGTAACTACATTACATTTTCCAAAAATATCAATTTACAATTCTAAGTCCTAAATTAAGGCATATGAACTTTTTGTGTGTTTGTTTCTCTTTATACTTCAAATGATTATACTTATAAATTCGCTGCATTTCTGAGTCTAGTTTTTATGTAGAAAAAAATAAAACACTATATGTATTAAAAGTATGTGTTTTATATAATTTGTGACGGGTCCAATTTGAACTTTTTCACTAATTCTCTGAGGAACAGAAATCACCTTTCGTACGGAGGATTTTATTTTTTGCTGATTTGAATGCTATTTAAACCTTAGCAATGTGAGGGTTAGAATTAGCCTTTTTCTCTGTTATTAATCTTGAACTACCGACGGTACTTATAAGTACCACTCACTTTAAAGTTACATAGAATAACCATTTTTACGAATACTCTGACGATACTAAGCAGGCATATTCTTTTAAATCCACTCTTTCAAAATGTAAGGCAGTACGGGTTCTATGATGAATATTTTAGAGAGAAGCTGAATACAGTTTTATAGCAGAAGTTGCGTTTTCAGCTGACATTTTGACCGGATTGTGAAGATTGCCATTTTTGTTCCGAAAAGGTAGTTAATGTCAAAACTTAAGAGTCTTACTTAGTACAATAAGGAAGACCTTAGAAAACGATTTGATTATTTATTTTAAGTAAACAGTGTATATAATTCATTTTACAGTTGAATAACTTTCTGGTACTTATAAATACCGACAGCACACTGGGTGTCGGATCAAGGTTGTTTTTTCTTTGTCCGTGTGGATTGTTGTTGCTTTTTGTTGTGTTGTAGTCTCCTATCACTTAAGTACACTAGATTTATGTTGTTTTTTTTGGATTTTCTTTTAGCTTAACTTATTTATTTTGCTCTTTTATTGTTTTATTTTAACGTTTTGAAAAAATATTAAACTTTGGATCTAAACTTGTTTTTTTTTACCACACAATTAAATGAAATATCGTTCTTATTTCAAAAATTAACATCGTTTTAATTTCTTTATGTTTAACTGAGATTTAAATAAAATAGGAGATTTTCTCAAGGGGTTATTATTAGTATTTTTATTATTTCCTCTACTTAGAATGTCTGGAAAAAAGAAACTCTGTCTTCTCAAGAGACTTTGGATTTATTACAGAACCTACTATCTGAAATCAATGATGTACCAACAGATGATTTTTCAGATGAAGAAGTCCCAACAAGTTATCTGCTGGAATTTTCGTTGGATTCTTAGAATGACGATCAAAAGATTGAACTCAAGGTGCAATAGTTCGTGTTAAGAAAATACATTTCCTAACCCAGGATACTGTACTTTAAGAAACATTCAATCGAAACCTCACTCAAAATGCACAACGTGTAATTAATTTCTGTGTATTAATGAAAAAAAATGTTTTTTGAATATCATCAAATTAAGTTTTTGTGTAAAAAAAAGTAAATATATAAAAATTGTAAAAATTTTATAATCTTTAAAAATAATATTTGGTGCTGTAAAATATTAGTGTTCTCCGGTTATTTAGCATTTTTAAGACTTAAAACTGCGTTAAAAAACGTCATTCGGTCTTTTCGTATTGAGACATTTTTAGACTGACGGTACTTTAAAGTAAGAATTTAATTAATTCCCTCTGACGAATTCAATTTCCCAAAGTTGTGAGTACTTTATTTATGTATATCTCTTAATTTTCAATGTAGTGATTCAAAAAAAAAATATTGCATGAAAAAATTTACAGTAAATCATAATGCGGTAGATAAAGGATTAAAGTGAGATTAAGCCTTGGTGGAAGGAAGAAAAACCTTAGACTGGAATATGATTGAGTCAGGAGAGATATGACGTGTGCTCTTCTATCAGATTGCAGTCAGTTAAGTGTTTAAGTTTTTGTCTTACGAGCTTAAGCTAGTCAATTAATTTGATTGCTCCCATGGCTTATAATTTTGATTGTTAGTAAATTGATTGAACCACACAAAATAGATTATTTATAACAATGTATGTTCTTTTTTGGAGTCCCAAACTTGGCTTTCGACCTCAGGGTCGCGACCAACTGATTTTTGAATGATCGTTCTTTCTTTTCATATTTATATCGTTTTTCAGAAAAGGGGGCACTTTAAACAAGAGTATGACTTTAGAAAAGGTATTTTAATTTCAAAATTACGTATAACATGAATTATTCCAATCAAGAAAATTCCTTGATACTAAACTTAACTATGCAAACAGTTATGATTTTCCAGTTGAACTTATGTTTCTTCTCAATTACTTAAAATTATATTGTTAGATCATTACACTGACGGAAATAAATGTTTAATATATATATATATATATACAAGAGAAAAATGACTAACTCTTTACGAGATCTCAGAATCTATTTTAGGCTTGAAATTTGCCGGGCTGTTCCTTTTGTTGAGTAGAGATATAATAAAAATGGATTTTTTAGAAATCGACTCACAAGGAGAATTGCGAGGGCATAATAAACAAAAATAGATGTTTATGTGCTAGAACACTTAGAGATTTTAAATGTGGGAAGCATGTTCCTTTTCTTGAGTAGAGATCTATTTAGAATATATTTTGTAGAAATCTATTTCGAAGAGAATTGCAGAGTGTCATAAAGAAAGGTTACCATTTATGATCTATTAGTTTTACGGACTTTTAATTTGGCAAGCTGTTGCGACCCGTAGGTCATGCATGTGAGAGGGTTCTGGAAAGAAACAGACATGATGTTAGAATCACTAATTTTATTCAACCTTTAACACTATAGAAAACCCCTTTAAGGATTAAACCTGAAGAGCAATAAGAAACCTTAACCTGAAGTTATATATCAAATATATGGGATGCATTTATTTGTTTTAAAGATCGTGTATGATCTGGCTTTCAACCTGCTAGCTCATTCAGGTGTAAAGTGGATATCTTCAACTATTCCTGCAGATTACACTAAGCAACAAAAAAAAACTTTTTGTTTGTTTCCTAGTTTTAAATAGCCTATTCTTACTAATTTTGGGTTAAATAAAACGAATATGTAAATAAAATTTATTTATTAGCTCTTGTTTTCAAGATACACCATAGCCCATCCATCAAAATTTTACTTACTAATACATACAGTACAATAAATCATGTTTCAAGAAACCGTGCTCATATCAGAAATCAGTAGTATTTTTTAGTTTATTTCCTGTGAACATTTCCTTTTGAATTGCCTCTTGTATATCAAAGCCCGATTATCCCTTAAAACATTCCAGCAGTAGTTTGTGAGCATTGATTCATCCCGACGACCCTGATATATACATTCCATTGATGTGATATACCTTGATGAAACTTTTCACTGTGTTCACATTGCTTAAAATTCCATAGTTTTTAGGGAAAAAATCAAGATGAGAATGCAAAAAAAATGGATCTTTAGAGACATATAGCACCCTGGGTCATGAAAATTTTGTAGGAGTTCTTTCACCAACTGTTGATAATTATCATCCTTTTTGCTGTCTAAAAATCATTATACCACACTTATCTTTGAGACCTAAATATAGTTGATTTACCTTAAGTTGTAAGACGAAAAACAGAGAATATCACTTGAATCGGACACTATTGCCTGTTCTTTGTTATACTGATGCTCTAGGTTTGACTCAAAACACACCCGAAGAAAGGTGGCGTGGTTACACGCCTTTTGCTAAAACAAAAATCGATCCTGAGGCAAGATCTTCCATCTACCCGCTCAAATGAACAACAAAAAGATTATACAAAGAAAATAAAGATGAGTAAAAATACAGCTATTTATGAATAGCGAGTTCTGATTCTTAAAAAAAGAGCTAATCTGAAGTTTTTGTGATGATATTCGTGTTTATCAGACTAAAATACTTCATAATAAACTATTTTTGAGACCGAAACAATTTTGATGTTTCCTAGTGTTATCTTTCTAGTATAATCTTACGATATGTGACCATCAGCCACTAACACTGGAACTTCAGCTTACGATCCACTCTTAACTATTACCTCGCCTATTCAACAACTAGTACTTAAATAGAAGTTGTATCTGCATAAAAGCAAGTCATATCTACGGAAAGCGGTTTTTAAACTATCACAGTTAAAAAGAGTATTTTCCCCCAAGAGGATTACTAGAAACCAGAATAGAACTGGATACAAAACATGTTTATTTTGTTTTGTAGAGATCCGTTCAAAATGTGTTTTGTAGAAACCGACTCTGGAAAGTGCTTACGGAGGCGTTAAAGGTAAATATATTCCCGATTTAGAAATTCATGCATGTCCTTTGCAAATTATAAAGCGAAATCTATAAAAAATGGTTTTCAACGCAATTAAAAACTTAATTATATATTTTTTTTTTTTAAAAAAAGAACACTTTAGAGGGAGAGAATAATATAGTATATAGTTTTTACAGCATCATGACATGCCCAGCATAGCAGGTGAGTAATGGCTTGTTATTCTTATGACCGAACATTAAAACGTTTTAAATTTCTTATTTGAAGCGTTATTTATTGACTAAGCCATAATTTCCATTTCAACTATAATTCTTTAAGTAGTTATATTTCTTTCTATATCTCCACTAATGCTTTAACATTATAAAATATTTATTATTTTTTTATAATTTAGTATTTCAAGCAATGAGATTAATAATTTCAAAAAAATGTACTTCAATAAAAATAATATCCTTATATATCTAATCCTGTAAGAAAAGTTTAAACGTTTATACAGCTTTTCTAACTCTTTTTTCCTCACTTTTTTATCACACTCTAAGTCCTAGAATAAATGAAAGTATTCATGAACACACACCTTAATGTATTCGCAAAATCCAAGAAAACATAGGAGAAAAGAGAAGTTATGATCCATCTTACATATTCGTACTTTATGATGTACTTCTTGCTTTTGTTTACTTGTTTGAGAAGGAAAATATTAAAGAAATTACTCTATGAGAAAATTCAAATGCTTTTTCAAGCCGTTTCCCTTAAAAGCTGAAACAAAAAGTTTTAAAATAGTTTGACATACATTGCTCTTTTATCTAACAAAACACATTTTTGTTTATAAAACTTTTCAAAATCTGTTTATAGTCTACTATTTCGAATACTAATATGGGTTGAAAGTCTGGAAAATCAAACGAATTTCTTGATAATCGAATCAACTTGTTTTGTTATAATTGTTTATTCAAAGTTTTGCACAGTTTCTTTTAGATAACTTTTCACATAAACCAACCATTAAAATGCTTTTTAGTCGAGGAATGAACATTGAATTGCGAAAACAGGAACTTTCTTCCTTCCATTTGATCTTTTTTCTAGTCATAATGTTTAAATGAAATTTTGCTCATTAATTCAATTTGAATCAATTTTGAATGCCCGGCGACAAGCTGTTGAACTTGGCAGGAGGGTGTTTATTTGATTCACCGACCTACCGGTCCGCAGATACGCAGTGCATGTCTTAGACGACTGAGATGAAAGGAATCTCTATTCGGGCTAGTCATTTTTATTCCTGTTTTTTGTGTGTTATTTGATGCTCTCAGAGTTAGGTGTCGCTGCATACTACCTTTATAGAGGAAAAAGTTGTTTTTTCTGCTTTGACTTTCTGAGCGATACTGAGTGTAGGTTATTTTTCCACTCAATTATTGCAATTGATACACATCTTCAGTAAGTATTAGACTCATTGGAACGTCTATCCATTGACGTTACGGGCAATCTCTTGTTGAGATGGTGCGCCTTTGTCATTTTGAATCACTAGTCGTGATATTCTTAGAATATCTTAGTTAGACTCCCTTTGGAAACAGTACATAATCAACCAGTATGGTTAGGCTGTGCTACCCTCTAGTGTTCAATTCCTGGGACATCACTGACCTTGGCCATGGTGTTTATTTGATCCCTCGTCCCATCGATCCGCAGCTACGCCGTGCATGCCTTAGACGACTGAGACGAAAGGAATCCCTATTCGTGGCAGTCATTAAGGGCTTTTATTCCTGTCCTTCTGTAGTTAAATAATGCACTGAAACAAAAATTCTAGAACGTTTTTTTATAGTGCTTTAATTTAAAATATTCATTTATAAAAGTGTCGCTCTAATTTATACAAAGTAGGAATTAAAAGGCTTGGACACACTTACACATTTTACTATGGTTTCGTCATATCTATGCAGTGAAATTGAAATAATATTTTTTTTCCGCACAATATTCTTTCATGATTCTTTGCAAATTAAATGTTAGCAGTAAAGAGTAGATACTCTAAATATAGTTATTTCCGATGAGTAAAGTTGGAAGTTTAAATTTTTTCAGTAGCACATTAGTGGATTTCCTTAGAAGCATACAACAGAAGAAATAAACTTACACATAGAAACTTTTTAATTATTTTACAAATAAAAGTTTTCCACCACGCACAGAGTATAAAATATTGTTCATTTTCAAACTGATAAGGCTAAATTTATTAATTGCCTTATTAAGTAGTTCTTCCTAGTGGAGCGTGCAACCAATCTTGGGAAACACGGTTTTAGTTTCTCGTGCTCCTACTAACTTTACAGAAAACGTAAATCTATTTTTCTAACACATTTATAATTTCCTTTTTCGATCTCTTTCTTTGACTTGTGGAGCTTATGGGCTGCATAGAAACACAGTTGAAAGATCACTGGTCTACTCTGGTTAAGGGAATTTCTAAAAAGACAACTGTACATGACTAAATCCTAATTATAAATTTAGTTCAATTTCTTATAAGAAACTAGGAAGAAAACTAGGTGAATGCATTCAACGTAATGAACGTAATTAAAGCTTTAAAAGCTATAGTATCTTCATTATAATAAAAATATCTTACAATTCTAATATACATTTCAGTAAACAAATTTACTTCAAATATACTTTTTGCAGAAATTTAGAAAATGTAATGAACGCACATATCACATACACACACAATGACTTCACAGTATAAATTTCTATACTTCTAACTAAGATATAGAAATAATTTTTGATATTTATTACCGTACTGTATTTGCAAGACTATCTGAAGGAAATGTAAGAGAATTTCAATCCGTTTGATACTTTATAAACAAAATTAGATTGCAATGAAATATGCAATCAGAATTATCTATCAACATATTCAATAAGTAAAACACATTGGACACTGTTATTATTTGGTAAACATGTAAACTTTATTAAATATAAAATATTTTACCATTATCTTTTTTAATTAAATTAGATTTTCTCTCTTTTTTTTTTGTACCTGCTAAGTATGTCACGTGATATTAGCTGATGCATATCATATAAGAAATTCTGTTGACAATTCATTTCTTAAGACGATATAGTATCCTAAAAATCATTAAACTGTCGAAAAATTTTTTATTGGCTTATTTGATACCCCGAATCTTTATAAAAATGCCTGCAAAATTTCAAAGCCGTACCTGCATTTTTCATTAAGAAATGGAGCAATGTTTGATGCTAAACAGCAACTACCATGCCTACATTTCATATTATCTGCTAGAAAAGAGCCTGATAAAAAATGAATTAATTATTTTTCTAATGCGCATCAATGAGATTGGCATTATATATGCGGTAATAAATCATTTTAAGAAAGAATTGTGCAATTCATGTAAAAATTCTAGTTAGTGAATCATTTACCGAAGATCAAATGCATTTGGTCAAGAATTAAAAGTTGTGCGTGCTTTTTATGATATTATTATGAATGAAATTAAAACTTCGAAACGGATTCTCTCAAAGCACCAATATTAAATCTCATTTTGATAACTCAGATAATTAAAAATCTAATTCGCAAAAATAGAAAAATTCTCCTATTTTTATATATTGGTTTTTGGTGATATATATATATCCCATGTGTGCGAGATTCAACACTTTTATTATTAAAATATTTTAAGATATTTATTTAAACAAATGCACATAATGCACATAATGCACATATACAGTTCTTAGATTTTGACTTATTTTACCTATAAATTGTTATTTGATTTTGCTTTTATTCGTGTACAATATTTAACATGCGAAGGCTTTTAAAATCATGGAAATAAAAAATAAAGGCATGAACGTCTTTTGTACATGTTGTTCATTAGCTCTGAGCATGGAATTAGCTCTGAAGTGTGTATATTTTTTTTATAATAATTAAGAAAAAGTTTTATGAAATATTGATCTTTCATTCATTTTTTTCTATATATTCATTATGGCAGTATACTGTTTATTTGTTCTACATTTGCGCAATTTTTTATGGTAAGTAGTTTTAAATAAGCTAATTAACGTTTCATAAAAGTTTCAGAATATTCGATGAATATTATATCATGCTATTCATGGAATGAAAACTTCAAACTCATATTTCTCTACGTTGAATTTTTGTACACATACTATCATTCAAAACCCTAAGGCTTTTTTGATATCTGAAGTATGGGTTTGAAAGTTTTATACATGTTCTGAAATGTATGTTTTGTAAAACTGTGCATGGAATAAGCTGTAACATGTTTAGTACTTTTTAAAAAAAAATTCAAAACAAAATTAATGTTTTTTGGGAATTTTGGGAATTTTAACTATGAAAAAATTAATAAAAAATTAAAGTTCAGCAGCAGAAAAGAACCCATGCACAGTTTTATGTAGTATATTATAAGGTACTTGGAAAAAAAAATTTGAAAGAAAAGAGACATATTTAAAAAAGCCTTAGAGATTTAAAAAATGCTTAAAAAAGCTAAAAAAATTTAAATTTTACAAACATTTTGCAACGAATTTAAAATTTTTTATGTGGAATTATTATCAAATATGAACCTTTATAAAATACAATTAAAACCAAATATCAAATATTAAAAATAAAAACAAATTCTGAAGATGGTACCATATCGCCTTAATGCATTACATTTTTGTCGTGAAACTATTGAAAATAATTAAAAATGAATTAAACTAATTTAATTTAAAAATATTTTAGACAAAGTAGCAAACCATAATATTCCTTTTTTCCCCACATACTTTATCGTTAAAGCAGAAAGATTACAAAATTTTCGCATCGGGAAATTCATATTATTTACGCAATTCTTATGCATCTGGAATTCTCTTTTGTGACAAATTGTTTAAATGCAGTAATTAGGGTTTTAAAGTCAATATGAAAAAAAAATATATAATACAGAAATTATTTCTTTAATTTTACAGAATTAAAACGAGAAATAAATGGAGTCTAAATTTATTTCTCACTGCCTTTAAAATAGTAATTATTTTAATCTAGAGTGAATATTTGGAACTTCAGTACATTTAATCGATTCCCCAAGCACAAGTTAAGAATACGTGCCAGAGGCTACACTGAGACATTGCCTTGTATTCAATTCGTTTATCGTTTAATTTCAGAAGTGTGGAAGCTGGTATTTCGAAAGAGATTAATGGCGTATCTTTTCCACTCGATGAGCCGGACATTGGAAGCTTTTAAACGTGATCTCTTCCAGCAACACGCATCCGCTCCGAAGCAATCGGAAGTCAACCAGAGATAAACCGTAAAACGCTTAGACTGGTTGCTACCTTTCGACGTTTGACGAAACAACTGCACAATATTTTGTGAATTTCTGGATTTCTCAAAGAGTAATCAGTTGTATAGAGATATTTGTGCCGAATTATAATGATTCGTAATAAATTAACTTATTTTATTTTATTGTTTGTGGTATCCTTATACATAATTACACAAGCATTTAATGGTCTGAATTCATGATAATCACATGATACATACAAACATGTGTTCTCCGTTCTATTTAAAACAGACATCAAATTATTTGTACTTGTTGTTCTGTTTGTATATAAATTTAGCTAAAATTTCAAACTTCAGATTTGGGTATTTATGTTTAAATGCTATGGAAGAAAATTTCTTCAAAATATTTTAATATAAAAAAAAATATTATTTTATGCATGTTCTTGTAAATAAAATGCATTTTGTCTACCTTTGTGCATTATGGTTGATGACAAATCAGTACTCTTTAAGAGAAAGTTTCTGAAAAGATCAAAAGCTGGCAACAATGAAGCGCATGGACTGATTAACTGGAAAAATATGATTGCTTTTATCGTGTGACTATAAAGTCACATGTTTTGGAACTGATTGGCTAAAAGACGTTGTTCGCATTATCATGTGACTATGACGTCGCATGAATTGAGCCCATTCAGTTTTTGCTCGGTGAATATGCTTATCAAAATCTCAAATTGTTAAAAAGATACAAAGAGAGAGAGAGAGAAGATTCGACTTGTACAATAAGAACATGGAATGCAGTCCGAATTATCCAAATAAGATGTGAGAGGGAAAAAGAAAGGTTTCTTAATATAAAAACTGCATAAAGAAGTGCCAAAGATCAACTGCTTACATACACATGTAGCTTATATTTATATATTTCACTTAAAAACTGAACAATAATGTTTTTTTAAATTTTTTTAAATTCCAATGAGTCTGCGGATTGGTATTTATAATTGCAGATTTAAAACATTTCCCGGGCGCAGATATAACTTTTTTCATGCTGCACCATATAGGTGGAATACGATTTACCACAAAGTAATTTTGATGCCTAGTTTCCTCTTCAATGGCAGTTACGTGAGCTCTTACAACTCAAAATTAGACCATAAATTTAATTCTGCCGAGAGCACCCAAGTAAAACAGTCACACTGTAGGGATCTTTAACATGCCGCATAATCATACGACAAGGACATTAAATCGATTGTTTGAATCATAAAAATAATCCGATTTTTTCTGGGGACGAACCCGCAAACTTGGGTGTACAAGGTCAGTGCCAAACCAACTACGACATTTAGCAGGTTAAAACATTAATGTAAATTCATACTTACTTCAAATAGCAAATAACTATTTGACTTTACAATTCCTCAAGAAAGAATAGAACTTTTAAGTTAAACTTACACGAAATAAAACTGATTGATAAGAATATTTCATGCATCAGAAATGATTCTTGCAGCTTTTTCACATTTTGGTAATTTTAGTATTTTAGTCTGTTTTATTATGCGATACAGCAAAAATTAAATTTTAATTTGCCTAATGAAATGTAGAATAGAAAGAAAAGTAAAGGCTGGAAAAAATATTATAAATAGAATTCAAGTACAGAATTATCTCATTTTAATACCTTACGACACGCATCAGATTTTACTGAAGAAAGAATAGTACTTAAGATTTAATACGTGCTAATTGAAGATTTCTTTTTTTTATAATGAATTCTGTAGATGAGAAAAGTATTTAAGCATCAGAAAATGATTGTTGGTTGATTGATAATAAGTTGAGTACATTTTATCTGTGAAAAAAAGACCATACTCTTTTATACTTAATTCTATAACATTCTTCATAACAAATTTGAAAATTAAGAAAAAAATTTATCGTATAAGATTTTTACTCTTGAAATTTTCTGATGCAAAATGAATGGGCATGCTATTAAATTCATTAAAATGCAATGGGAACACTAAGTTTTTATTACAATACCGCAGTGTATGTAAAACAACAATGAAAATAATATTTCACCTTTACTCTCAAATGAAAAAAGATATATTTTATCTAAAAAATTATATGTACAAGTAATTATTATGGCTGACATGAAAAATTTAAAAAAAAAAATCTAGCAGAAAATAAAAAGTAATATAAAACTGAAAAAGTATACGGTAAAAATATGCTTTATTTTATAAGAATGTGTAAATGAGAGTATACATGATCAATAAAAGACAATTGACATAATTATCTGTATTTCTGTTTCTCAAAATATCTATAGAATAACACTCATTAGAGAAAGTTATCCAAAGTAATTAAATGTAACAAATTATAAACAATAAAAATAATAATCCGTGAAAACTTCATTAACATTAATAAAAAAAAGCTGTCAACTATGCAAAGCAGTGCTTCTGAAACTCTCAATATTTACAGCCGAATATTAAATCATAATTTTTATCGCGTCGGCCGTCCATACAATGACAATGCATTGAATTCAATAATACTATACTTTGACGCTAAAGGTACATTACGACTTTAACCTCCGCAGTGCTATCGGCGTATATAAGCGTACGTATATGTACGTCTTAACGAAATACCATATTTTCTGTGCACAGCTACTCATAAAATTATTCCGAAGGATTTGGACCTTCACAGTGTTTAGGGAGGATTTACTTATTTCAGGGGATTTGTTTATGTGTACGTATTCCTTTTCTTCTCTTCCTCCCCCAATACATCACATACACATACTTAGAAATCGGTGGAATCGGGGAGGAAATCACGTAACTTTTAATCGACAGTTAAGGGATTAATTATAAAGCATACAAATTATCAAGATAAGTGTTAATATTTGTATATAATTTATATATTTTACATGCCAATGTGATCAATGATAATTATTAAATTTGTTCTTACCATAGTATTACTGAATTATGTATAAAATGCATTGAGTGCTATTGATATAATTATTATATAGTGCAATCAGTGTTAAACATGTATTCAATTCTTTTTATGTCAAATGTATTTTTTTGTTTACTTTCAGTAAATTAATATTTTTTTTTAAAAAAAATCTTGTTTTCGACTTTTTAATATGCTCTCCCCCCTCCGTAGTGATATCATGCCCCTTAGGAGGGGACGTCCCACAGTTTGAGAAACGATGATGTAAAAGATAGTCAAGAAATAATCTATAAAAAATACTTTAAGATCTCCAATTTAATTTGAAAAAACTCTTGATTAATGTTTTATTATTGCTTTATGAATTCACAAATCTTCTGAAATATTTTTTATCATTAATTTTCTTGCGAAAAAGATATTTACTTATAAATTCAAAGTTTCCTGTATTTAGAAAAATTTAGAAATTTGTCAAATATCCCCCGATATTAAAAAAATCGGCTTGTTTTACCTATCCCCACCACACAGATCACAAACATGATAAAAGTAAAATTTCTTTTTCAAGTTGAAAATTTTTGCTGCACTTTTGGCAAATGCTATTCATGGAAAACAATTCAAACTTTTTTAAATAAAATATCCGTCTTATTGCTGAAATTGACAAACTCAAAGCTCATTTTCTTTCCATTGGATCTGGCAACATCTGTTGAATCAGGTGTCCTTGAACAGAGACCCAAAGTGCGCCATCTATATGAGAATACATTAAATAAAAGTATGTCTTTATAAACTTTTTCATGAAAATTGGTATACTAGTTGTCTGTGAAAAATAATTTTATTTCGGATTTTAAACCGTTTCGTATATTGTTACGGAAAAACTCAAACTAAATATCATGTGCATTACCATCACTCTTCCATGAAATCTAATATTGTGCATTAAATTAAGTAAAATCCTGATTTTCAATTACTATTATTATTGTTTTTGGTAAGATAAATTACATAATTGAATTTATAAATTATAAAGTAATTATAAAATAACTGCAGCAGAAAAATTAAGTTACAAATAAACATTAAACAAATATTAATTAAACAAATATTAATTTTTATATGAGCTTTTTATTTTCTTGATTAAGAAAACTTATTTTAAAAAATTTGTTTAATTTTTATATCTGGGACTGGAAAAGTTTTGCGACTGGAAGTTTTCAGAATTTGTTATGCAATTTTCTAAATAATTTCTTTGTTGATGGTGTCGCGTATTTTATGAAATAATGTTATTTCCAATCCATGGAAATTGATTATTTTTCAAGTCGGAGTTTCAAGCAACACAAAGATTACTATTATTTTATGAATGCAAATTCAGAGTATTAGATTGTATCATTGTAAAAAATATTAATTAGTAATCAGTATTGTATTTAGTTTTAAGCAAATATATTAGACTCTATAGTATTTCATATAAGCTGTTACTAACAGTTAGTTTATTAGTTATACATATAATAGTTTTACTTTGCCCGAGAATTTAATTAAATATATTTATTTATTTCAGAGATGAATTTACGGTTTGTTGTTTGTTCATTATTTTTTTTTCCGCTGCTACAATGTAGTATTTCATTTTAAGGAAATAGAAAAAGAGCACACACTTTTGATATTTTTAAAAGCAAAAAGCGTATGCATTCTACATTTTTGATACAATTTAACCATATCTTAATATATTTTTTACAATGCAGTTGTGGATTGATATTTACCATTGCAGACCTAGTCCATTCCCCAGGAGCTGTGGTATCACTTTTTTTTAATGCAGCCTACATACGTGGTATACCAATTGCCACAAGTAATTTTGACGCACATTCCTCCACAAAAGAGAGGCACCTGAGCTCTGATGATGGCCCTTTCTCAAACCTGGGACAAGGAATTTACAAGGAGAGCACGCAAGCCAAACATGCACTCTAGGATCCGTTGTCATGCCCCATAATCGTACGACGTAGACGATCATATGATCTTCTGCTATATGAAAAACCATCGACTTGGTCCGAGGTCGAACCTACATCCTTAAGTGTACATGGCCACCGACAAACCAATTATACCACCCAACTGGTCTATAATTTAGTATATAACTTATTAATTTTCGCAGAAGTAAAGGTTACTACATCATAAGCATATCCTGGAATAAATAGTTCATTTTGTGTTTTTAAATGCAACCACATGAAACGAAAAAAAAAAATCATAACATTGATTGACAACAAAATAAATCTAAGAAATGTGCTTTCCCCCTCCTTCACTATGTTTCAAAAGCAAAATTTTCTTTAGATAGTCACGAACTAAACATGAAATCGAAAACCGAGAAAAATATATTTTTCTTTTAAATATAAGGAATATAAAGAGAGGAATGAACTGGAGTGCTTTGATTTCAAAATTCATCTTTTTTACTTCATTCGTAAAAATCAAACCGCAGTCAGATTTTTTTCTTTTCTTATTTATTCAAAAATGTTCTTTAATGCTTTTGAAATGAAAAGAAATATATTCCTCTAAATACCCCTTTAGTACTTAAATACTTCCATATATACGTAGACTGAGAGGAAGAAATAAAAAAAAGGCAAAACGTTCCGTAATAATAACAAGTTTAGATAAGGATTTGAGGGGAAAAAAACCAAAAAAAAAGCAGTTTTTCCTCTATAAATCTGTTTTCATCATTTCGTCTTTATTTTTAAAGGCTTGAAAAAGGATAATATTTTTTATAGGAATTACGAGAGATTTTTACTCGGATATGTATTGATACATTTTAAAAGTCAAGCATGTTTTTATTTCTCAAATAAATATATGCTTTAATATTTAAACACAGTTTTTTTATTGCTCTCCCTCTTGTGTTCAGTAGAATGATGCTAGATTTTTCATTTTTGTGTTCATTTATTAGTTGTACTCGAGTATTGCGGTCAACAGAAAAATTAACAAAAAATGTTATATAGAAATACTGTTTTAAATTATCTTCCTGTGATACTGAGCTTTTGTCTTTGTTGATGTATTTGAAATCTTATTAATCCGGGAGCAGGCGCGCACTCGATGCTAACGTTAAAGAACGCACGAGGTGAGTGAGTCCCCCAATCCTTTTTTTCTAAAATCATTTTTATTGTGCACGATAAAATCATAATTTCATTGAATAGTTTAACTAAGGGAAAGTATGTTTCCCTACTTTTAGAGACTTAAATTTTTCTTTGATAAGTTGAGAAAAAATCCAATAAAGCTGAACTAAAATGTTTCAAACGTGCGCTATGCAATAAAGGACACAAATCACAAATACTTTTCTGTAACATCATGAATAATATTTTCAGCAAAAATGTCATATTTTTCTCAAGTTATTGTAGCTTTATTGTCCTTTGCTAATCGATAGCATGTAGAGCTTTTTCTTACTTGTGTTTTTTTACAAGGTGCAAGTATGCCTTGTGGACACTTGTAGCTTCATATTTTGGTAGATGAAATTTTTTAAGTAGCATTTGAAAACTTTCCTATCAACTCAAGCGTTTCATTTTCATCACTTTTCTGAAATTTAATTTCACTGCCATGATTAGCATCCATTATTTCATCAGGTTCTACTATGGTTCATCAGTTTTAACTTCATCCAATACAGATCGCGAGGATGCACACTATTTTCTTTATATTCTGTTCAATTACATTTTATATTTTGTACATTTCCGTTTTAAAACTATAATTAGCCACAAAGAACAGCAATCAAAACCACTAAGGAGTTCACATTGAAAGATTTACCCTTTTTATTGAAAGCTAGCTGTACCCTGCCACGCGTTGCTATGGTTCAGTATGTTTAAACATTTGCATTGGTGGTATGATTTATTTTAGTAAAAAATTATAAATATATATACACAAAACTTTACTTAACCAATATTATTTGTAATTTGTTAACCAAATACTTGAAGTTATTACAACTTATTTTTGTCTTTATGTTATAAACTTAAATTTATTGATATTGTATTTATAGTGGATACCCTTTTTATTGAAAATATTTTGGAACAAAAGTGTTTGTGCGCTGAAAACTCAGTCACCCTAAGTACCTTACGATATTAAGAAAATGTTTACCGTCCCCCCCCCCCCGAAAAGAAAAAGAGAGAGATGTGACGAATACATTTTAGGAAACTTGAAGACTGCCTTATAGAAGTATACTGACAAGGTCATTTGAAACAAAAATGAACAGTTTTCTCAGAATTAAAGATTTCGTGAGCCTGGGGTGGCTTTGTGATCTGCACGACTGCGTTCCCGGGTTAAAAACCAAATAAAAAAAGTATTCTTTCAGCAGTAGAAAATAAAGATGTTAAAGCTATACATGTTTATTGTAATTTATTTATTCAATCAAATTTGGTTTATTTTGAAAGTTTTACATCATTGTCTCTATTCTTATAACGAAACCTACAACTTCACAATCGAAATTTATATCCTTTATTTTGGCCTGAAAGTAAACACCCATTACTCATCATAAGAATTTGTACACAATTGAATAATATGTTGGCAAACTGGTAACTCCCGTCTCTAAAAAATGAATAGATTTCTATAATATCCTCCTCACTCTCATATCCGAATATAGTTTGAGGAAGCGTTTCTAATTTTTTGCTGACGTTTGGCTTTATTTCTAGATGCTGTGGGGCAAGTCTGCTGACGGGGATCAAGACTATGTTTTAATAATTCAAAATGGAAACCTAAGACCAGATTTCGGATTTCTTTCAGATAATAAAGGGCTTCATCAGTAATAATATAATCTGTGGATACACACACACACACACACACACAGTATCATATACATAGAATCATATTTTCTACTCGTTTTAATCTAATCTAACTTTTTTTCTGTTATAAAATGTTTTTCGCATTTTTTATTCTTTAGCGCTTTGTTAAATGAGCTATATTTTATCAATATGCAAAATTGAAAAGTTATTTATTTATGAATGTTTTGACATATTAAAAGCGCAATTACAAAAACAAATGTGTGAACTACAACTTTGCAAGTTTTCATAGAAATCAATACATTTTTCGGCTTGAAAATGTGTTCCACGTTTACTTTATCCTCTCTTACGTTTGATAAAGACGGTCTAAAATGGCCTCTAAAGCAAATATGCTGGTTATCAGGTTATTTGAATCCTATTGAGCTTAAGCGTCGGATATTTTACTTGATAAATCGACAGCCACCGAAAATTCTCAATGTGTATGTATAATGCAGAATTGATCTTTAAATATCATTGAAAGAATCAAATATATCAGACTCTCTGCTTTGAAACTAAATTATACGTAAAACATAAACTTTGTTTATATTGTTTCAATCTTCATTCAAATCGGTTTTAAAACACTTAAGCAAATTAAGGAAAGATATTCATAAGGACTTAAGAAATATATAAAATGCATTAAAAATATTTTAAAGACATTAATTAATTAATTACGAATGCAATAGATAATTTTTAATAGCTAGTGGTCTTACATGTTGTTAAAAGAAAGGATTTAGTTCTAGTTTTATTCAAATTAAGTATGAAAAGAAATATGAAAGCAGTGTAGAGATAAAAATTACGACTTCGTAATGAAGATAATCTTCCCTCTTCAACAATTATTATAAGTCCGTGTGGTAACGAGTGGTCACAGTTGCGAAGTCATTGCTGGACCTGTCGAGTTCATAAACTACTTCATCTAAAAAAACACCGATTACAGTATCTTACTCATGTTAAGTCCGCCAAGAGCCATTAGAAGAGTTGAGGAGGTTAGGAAAGTGGCTACAAGCTCAGATGTCGTCTTCTTCACTTCACAACATGGCTCAAAATTATGTGGTCTTTTGTTGTTGAGCTGCTTCAGAGAGTGAAGTAAGGTTAATTTAAACCTTCACTATACATATATATTTATAATTAATTCTATCAAGGAAATAGACACTTTATTTCCCACTTTGCCCATAATCCATCTAAAAATATTCATCACTTAAATTTTTTCATCCATTTCTCAAATCATTTAATTGTATTAATAGGTAAGAATATAAACTGTTATTAAGAACAGTGGAAATTAAGAAAAAAAACATTAAGACGATGGAGGAAAAGTCGTTTTCTGCTTGTAAAAAAAGTGAAGTAAAAAGAAGAGGTAGAGAAAAAATGATTGCTGATGGCAGAAATTATCTGCAAAGCCAAAATTTAGTCCGTTTTTTTGGGTGGGAAATGTTTTAATAATCTAATAATGAAACCATTTAATTATCGGCTTCCCTTTAAGAGTTCATCAAGCCGTTTCCCTTTTATCTTAAAGTCCTCAAAGCAGCTTGCTTTAATTCGTTCTAATTATGTGAACAGGTTCCCCTCTCCATTAGTTCTTTTGAAGACGTTCTCTGCAAAGTTTTTGCATGGAGGCATATTTTTGCAACGGGCCGAAAGTAAGTTATTTGAAAGTTCAGTTCACTGATGAGGTAACGAAAAATACAGTACAGTTTGTTAAAATTAAGTTAATGTTTTCGTAATAGCCTTTCGAAAATTGTAAACGTCAATTTTATACAAATAAAACTAAATATTCTTATTTTTAATGCATTTAATCTTAGAAAATTATGAGAAGAGTAGAACCTAATCATCTGGAAATTTCAATCAATAATAATAAGTTTTAAAACGACTGTGATTTATTTCATTCACAAATTAATTTTTGTAAACATGCATACGCTAGCAAATATCTTCCCAATGGCCAATGATACAAAAGCCCTTCAACCACTTCCCAGTTTTGCCCGAACACCGTCCGGGCATTTGAAATGGCAATTCTCTGACTTGCCCGAGACACACTCGGGCAACACTTTTTTCTACTCTTCTCGTCTGATTTGCCCGTATTTTTGCTCGTTCCTTGTGCAATGTTTCTAACAGTTTGTCGAGTAAAATTAGGATTACAAGAAAAATGTCTAAACCGATTTCAAGGTTAGGTTTTACTGCGTTATTTTTTAGACTAGATAAGGCGGAAGTTTTCTTTTTACTTACCACAAGCTAAGAAAACTATTTCTTTTAAATTTGGAGCTTAAAATAGAAGACAAATGAGTGATTATGAGAGGCTCGTAACACAAAATAATTCTGATATTGAATCAGGTAATGAGTCTAAAATTTCTGCAAATATATCTGGAAGTAATGAAAGCTTTTTATTAGAATTCTCTTGAGGCGTAGATAGAATGGATTAGCATCTCGTTAATTACCCAAAACAAAAACAAAAAAGAGGTAAGAAATAATACAAAAAAAATATTCTTTGCTCTTTTACATACATCAATGTGGAATGCTTTCGTTCTACATCAGAAACTGGGAGAAACATTATATAATTTGAATTTCAGGCTTGATATTGTAGATTGCCTCGTTGAAAGACATGGAGCGGTAAATAAGAAAAAACGACGACCAGAAATTTTGCCCATTCTCTTACGATTGACAGAAAAAAAACTTTTTAAATGTGATTCTTCCCGCCATGCGACAAAAAACTGAGACCAACAAAGCAATGTTTTATGAGTTGTTTGAAAGAATAAAGGATTTTATATAGAAAACGATTGAAAAAAGAAACAGGATATTTTCGCCCCGATTGCGATGTTGGACTATGCTCATCTGACTTTTTTAAAATTTGCACCACACAAAAACAGATTTTTAAGAGAATAATTAACTGTAAATACAGTGTTATTATTATTTTTTAAAATCTAATATACATTTTTATAAAGTGTTCTTTTGAGTTCGCTTATTTTTTTCGAAAAAGATTAACTTTAAGGAAAAATATGTTTTCCGTTAAAATCAAAAATTAACATATTCCTTTAAATTCAATATTTATAACATTTCTAACTGCTGTCTTGAGTTTATATAATTGATTTAATCTTAAAAATATTTACAAAAAAATATGCTTATTTTTTGGCATAATATGACAGAAAACAAACATGAAAAATTCTTATATAGAAATTTTCCTTTCAATATGTATTTCCCTGCCGCCCATCCGGTATAGTGGTCAGTGAAGCTGACTGCGGTGCCGCAGGGACTGGGTTCGAATCCCGGAGAAGGCATGGATGTTTGTGTTGTAATCCTTTCTTCTGTCTGTGTTGTTTACCCCCGTGTTATACGTTCGGTGGTGCACGGGGTTTATAAATGTTAAAAAAAAAAAAAAAAAAAATATGTATTTCCCTGGTACTTTCCTATTTTGACCAATATGGAAGGAAATTCACAATACTTTTCCTTTTCTCCGATGCAGGCGATAAAGTCGCCAAAAACAATACAACTGATGTCAAACGGAATATTTCAGGAATATATATACCTTTTACTACCACATTTTCAGAATAACGCGTCGTCTGTTCTTATCAACAGCATCTTTTACATAATAAATCAAAAATGGATGAAGAACCAGTGAGACCTTTTACTTGTTAATATTGTTTACGTGTATGTGGTATGTTGTCGCTAACAATGACTACTCGACGAGGATTGCGCCGGTGAAACGAAAAATAATCTAAAATTGTTTCTCAATTTCAATTTATATACGTTAAGTTCGTCTTAAAATCAACAGTATTCGTGAATATAATGTTGATTGCGTAAATATAAATTGCTTAAAAAGACAAATTATGAATCCTCTTACAAGTGTATACTTTTTAGAATTGAGTTTAGATGTAATTTTTTAAAGTGACATTTTTAAAAAAAAAATTCTGTGTGAATAAACTTTAAAAAAAATCTTATCTATTGAGAATTTTTTGTGCAAAGATTAGAAAAGAAAAAAAATATTAGTACACACTTACAAGAAGCTGTAACTCTTTTCTCTCTATCCATTTAATGTTGATGAAATTTCCTTTTGTTTATTAGTAGGATTAGGTGTATGATACAGATTACAATTAAAGTCACTTCATCTGATATTTTTTAATTGTTGATTTTAGTTTTAATAAAAAAAAATATCTGTATTTGTCAAGTAAAACTTTCCGGGTTAATTAAAGTACAAGATTGGCTTAAGAATGAAAAAAGATAATTCTCTTTCTTTTTGTTTAATATTTCTACACTGAAAGTTGTCTTTGTTTTTTACATGTTAAAAATAAAATATTTTTAAAATAATTTTATTTTCTTCCTCCATTATTCTTTCTATACAACATAATTAAATTTTATTATGTTTTTCTTTGATAAGGGAAACTTTACTCAAAATATATTATTGTAGTATAAAATAAGTTATTTAAATAATTTACAAATTGTCTTTTAAGTAACGGTAGATCTCAAAAGAATGCTTTTAAATGGCTAGAATATTGACTATTTCGGTAATTGCTTTAAATCATGATCATAGGAAAACTTTTGGCTTATATTAATAGTGATTCTATTTATTTAAACAAATAAAATATTAGCATTGTTTCGTAAATTTGTCACACCACTTTAATATACTATATGGTTTAGTTACTTTTTTAAAGTTTTGTTGAAGCAAAATATATTTTGATATTTAAATTTAAAAACATTCTTTCAATTCAACATGACTTCAGTATTTAGCCATAGTTTTATTGATTTCAAGAGTAAAATTAGATTCACAATAAATTTGTTGATAATCACAAAATCATAAAAGTAAATAAATGTACAAAGTTCAAGTTTTAAGGGTAAACCATTAATATCGCCATGATTAAAAATTGGTATCTTGTACAAAATTTTATTAACTTATTTTGTGGATATACTTTTTTTAAAGACTTTTGGCCAAAAAATATGTTTCTTTACTTTCGGCTAGTGAAATATTTGAATTTAAGTCAGTGGAACCAAGAAAAAGAGTGGATAGAACTAGCAAAAGGCACTCAAGAAACATTTTCTAAAAAGATTGATGCCTGTGTTCATATGTATATTTTTTTTTCAAAATTGATTTCCTTTTATCAAAAGTCTTACAAAAAAAGTTGACTTTGTGAAGTGTTGACTGTGTGAAGAAAAATTACTGAAACATGGCTAAATCGAACAAGAAAAAAAAAAGGATTTTGGAAGAGATGAAAGAGAGAGAGAAACAAAAAAAAACCCTACTTCTTCACTCGGTTATAAAGCACGCTTCAATAACTAAAGAATAAGATGATTTAAATCATTTGAGTATTTAAAATCTATTTCATGAAGTGATAACGTATTCTTCAATTATTCATTCCTCTTTCTACTCATTCTCTAAGAGACTAACTTTCGAAATTTTATAATATATTCAAGTGCATAGTAATATTGCGCATTAAATTCATGTATACATTCTGTAACATATAAAGAGATGTACGAAGAAGAAATTAGTGCTATCGAATGGAATAAAAAGATCCGTAAAATTGATGTAGATGTTTTGAAATAGAAATTCTAACAGTATCAAAGAAATTGAATGTTTATAAAAGAAATATAGATAAGAACATAAAGATAATAATACGTCTGTTCTTGCTATAAGCTATTATTTGGCTGGGCATTGACTCATATAGTTAAAGAAGAGTCTTTCACCAAAATGGCTTAAAATACACATTCTATTCGGATAATTAGATCAGGACAATCTCTAGAGATTTTTTAAAAGATGCCTTTTTATTTGTGGTCAAAATGAGTCTTATTGGGAATATATTTGTAATCAAACAGACCAAATAAGTGTTTGGAGAATCCATTAAATAATACAGTACATCGTTAATTACAGTATACAGTTTCTGCAGTGGAAATAGCCCCGAAACGTATGTCCATGAATCCATCAAAAGGAGTGCAGCACTTATGGGTATAGTTTTATCAAGTCGATGTATTGCCAAGTTGTTAGAGCGTCTCTGTTAACAACCAAAAGTTTCCGGATATCAACTGAAATGATACTCCACGCAGTAATTCCTAGTTAACTTGATGTGTGTCAGACGACAATCAGCTGAGTTTCCCATCGTGGTTCTGGATGTCTCCAGACATGTTTCCCTAACAATTAGTATTCAGCAACAAGCAGGACTTATAGCTGGAAACGAATTTGCTTGATTTTGTGAGATTTCATATAAAATACCCATGTGGTTGTAATGGTTAACGGCTCAATGGCTTCCATGATCTCAGCCTTCCTTTTACTTGGAGGGGAATTGCCTATCAGTTTTTATTTCAGTCACTAGTATTCCTTTTACACGTTGAATAGAGTTTCTAAGGACTCAGCATAAGTGAGAGAGAGTTACATGAACGCCTCACTATAAACCAATACAAAGGTCTCAACAGATTTAAAAAGGATCGATCCGCTTTCGGTAGCGGATTTTCATTGGCACCAGAACTCGCATCCGCAACACTCTGACCTCGAGTTCATGATTATAATCACTAGGCTACGATAGCCTAGATAAAATAGCTCAAAAATGCCTAGCCCAGTGGTTATGGTCAGGTGAAGGGCATAGTTAATCGTGATTACTCTGTCCTCCTGTTCATTCGTAGTGCTCTAAGTAGACTGATACCATTTTTTACACTCTATATACCAAGGTTCATGCCTTCCTCCTAACATCGTCGAATCTTAGCATACTTCGAGCCAAATATCCTGCGATTCTGCACTTTCACAGCTCTGGTGCTTTTCAAGTCCAATGGCATGCCATCGCTCATATGGTGACATATACTCATACCAAGGCCAATTTATCCATTGGGCGCTTGAGACGGGTGCCCAGGGGCCCGGATAAGTAAGACTCTACCAGATTTTCTGGTAATAAATTTCGATTCTTCGGTGCCAAGAAAGAGCCTATAGATCTTCCGAGCCCGAAATGAGCTTAAATTGGCATTGACTCATGCTATTCTTGAATCTGCGAAAAATTGGTCCAGTCCTTTTCGGTTGACTGAACCACACTCTCTTGGAATATTGGAATTGCTTTAATATTGGAGTTTCAGTTTAATGCACTATTCAAATGTTCCGTTGCAAAACGCTGGAGTTCCAGCTAATAAGCAGCAAAAGTTGAACATTTGCATATTCTGTAATAAGATATACGCATGAGCAATTTCATTCCATTCAGGAACCTCCTTCTTAGTGCGTCACTTTTCATGTTATAATGTGTATAAAATCTGAATGGGAATTATACATTGAGTACTTGAAAAAAATAACTTGAAGTGCATTGATTATGAATTTTTTTTTAATTCGAACTAAACAATATAAATTTCATTGAATAGGCTTTAAGGTATCCGACTACTTGCGACAACTTTTTTTTGAAAAAATGAAGTTATGGGGATTTTTTTTTGTTGTTTTAAGATTTATTTTGTACATTTTAAGAAAAATATGTTAAATTTTAGAAGAGAAAAAGCAATTATTATTACTAAAATGGGAAAAAATGGGTAAAAATTTACAAAAAATAACATAAATGCGACCCATTCTGTACCAACAGTTTATGAACAAATTTTCAATTTTTTTAAATTCTGATGTGTTGTTATGTTATTCATTTTTAAATGACCTTTACGATAAGAGATATATTTTAGTTTCTTCAAAAACTAGAGCACTTTATCTTTGTTATTACATGAAATTTCTTTAAGAAACAGTGATTATAATGACATAAGGAACTGTAAATTTTGTAATAAAACAGTGATTGATAAGTCTGAAAGGTAAAACACTTCTACTATTATACAGAACGTACACAAAAAATTTCAGTTAATTATTTTCAAAATATTTTTAGCAATCGCTGGCCCTATTTGAGAATTTAAAAAAACACATTTCGAGTAAAACGCGTTTTAAAGTATGACATCTTGCTTAAAGTAATGGCATCTGCTTTTACTAAAACACTCTAGTTTTTGTTCTAGTGAACAGAAATCCATAAGTATTTTTGGTATTTTTGGAAAGCTAATAAGAGGGCCTATAAAATAAAATCATGAAACATATTTGTCAATTTTAGGATAGTCGGATACCTTAATTAAATTATTTATTACTAATATATATTTTCCTTTACTAGGCTCATTTTTAATATATTCCGTTCTGAATTTCTTCAAAAGATTAAATAAGTTGCAAGTTTAAAAAAAACTGCGAGTTTAAAACAGCTATTTAAAAATCAAACACATTATATTTGTTCCATCAAACTATCATTTTCCGATTACCATATGCGCCATATGTATGTTTTGTAAGATTTGAAAAAGAGTATTATTGTGTTTTCCAATACCAAAAAACACAACTTCTTACACATTAATCTTTGGCTTAATGCTGAAGTCTGGAGAGTAATGTTACAGGAGTATATTCTCACTTTGTCACGTGACCGCGGTTCAGAATCACAAGATCCGTCAATATTCTTTGTGCAACTTTGAAATGCGCTGCAAGCATCAATCAAAAAATGAAATCTCATTTTGTATATAAATATCAGAGTTCTAACGTATTTTTAATGATAAAGTTAAAAGCTTCTTGACAAAAAAAGAATTCGGCTTCTAACGGAAAATTATTTCTCTCTATTAGATTATCTAATTTGGTAGTATGCTACGATCCTATGCAATGAAAACTATAAATGTACTAAATATCGTTTTAATAAATTTCAAATTATCAGCTCACCCCTTCAATGTAATGCTAATACTTTTATAGGCTTGTAACAATTATTTGAGAAATGCATTACTGCACGTAAATAAAAAATAAATTTAAAAGTAGACTATATAAACGGGATGAACAAAAAATTATCACGATGTCATTCAAAGTGAAAGAAATGGCAGGAGGAGACTTCCGAAACGGTACCCCATAAATCTCCAATTTCAGAAAAGGTAACCCAAAAGTCGTTGCCCATCCATCTTCACCCCTTGGACATATCGGAATGCGGGAAACTTTTCGCATAAATGGGTTCGGACCTGTTCAGGGCTCTTTGTCAACATGAAATATATCTTATCTTTTTTCTATCCTTTTTTTTCCTTAAGAGAGGCAGCTAACGTGGTTATGTTTATGTAACAAAAAGTGAGAAAGAAAATTTTAACGTCTCGGATCAATTGTGTAGATTTTGAAATCAAATGTTTGTAAAAGGATTGGACAATTATTCATTTAAATTTATTTATTTATTTAGAAATAGTGCATAAATGTTTGTACAAGTTAGAATGAAGTATTTTATTAAAAATTTGGTTATAAAAAGCGATATATAATGCTCAAAAATGGAATGATAGCTAAAATTTTCTGCTTATATTAAACAGTAGGTTAATTTGCTTTTTATGGCTTCAAAACATACCCGAAAAAATTCCATGAGTAAATAAAATATTTATTATAGGAAGTGAAATAATATAAAGAGAGGTGGGGAACCCCTGCCCACTCCCAGGGTGTTCTCCCTCAAAATTGGGGTGGAACCGAGCCAAATCGTACTGTAACCTGATGGTGCTCAAAACTACGGCTAACGACAGGCGTACAATATAGCCCGATGCCATGATGAATTTCGTGGGCCTTGATCTGACTACGTCAGACAAGTGGCATTAGCAACAACAATAACAATAATATATATGATTAAGGCACATATATTCAACAAAAACGGAATTAAAGATATAAGCCTCAATCATTTTTCTTCCGTATTTGCGTTTTCAAATTTTAAAAAAAAATATATATTTTTAAAGTTAGGGACAAAATAATGAAAATTGATTTTCCTTTTATTAAAAAAAAATATTTTCAGCTCTATTTAATGAATTACGTTTTCTAGTGAGCAGTTTAAATTTAATAATTCAGGCAAAGAACAATTGTTTTTGTTATGTGTACCAATTCGTAATCTTGTGAAACATTTTTACTGATGGAGTTACATATAATGTTCTATACACACATTTCCGTAATATATATATCAACATTCTTTTATTTTTTAAAAAAAATAATTTATGTACAATTAAAAGAGTTTCAAAATTTATGCTATTTTATACTATGGTGAAATTGAGTACAGAGATCAGATAATATAAAATACTTTACATGTAAATAAACGAATATATTGTCACAAACTGATACGCTCTGAGTGGCCGAACGGTTAGAGCCACTTGCATTGTAGCAAGAATTGCACAATGTTGCACGAATTATTGAAGCAAGATGTTAAATTTGTATGGAAAGAAGAACATCAATCAGCATTCATCCGTTTAAAATCACTGCTGACGAGATATCCTGTGCTTGGCTTCTTTAAACCAGAAGCTAAAACCTTAATGCATACTGACGCCAGTGGATATGGCATTGGTGCTATTCTCGTACAAATACAGAGTGGGTTTGAAAGGCCTATTGCTTATGCATCCCGATCACTTTCAACATCCGAGAAAAATTATTCGACTACAGAGAAGGAATGTTTAGCAGTTATTTGGGCGATAAGTAAATTCCGACCCTATATCTTTGGCCACCCATTTACAGTGGTAACAGATCACCACTCTTTATGCTGGTTGGCGAATCTAAAAGATCCATCTGGGCGATTAGCAAGGTGGGCTTTGCGTCTTCAAGGGTACGATGTAGAAATAGTTTTCAAGACCGGAAGAAAGCACCAGGATGCTGATTGCTTATCGAGGAGCCCACTGCCTAAAATTGAAGAAGAGCCCACTGAAGATATACCATTCCTTAATACCATTACCAATTTCGAAAGTGAGCAAAGTAAAGACCCTGATGTAGCAAATATTCGAGACGAAATGGTTAGAAAGAGAGACTTCTCAAAGTTTAAAGAAATTAGTGGAATTTTATACAGAAAAAAACTACGATCCTTTAGGAAAGCAGTGGCTATTGTTCATACCGAAACATCTTAGAGGGGACGTATTAAAAAGCCTTCACGATGCACCGACAGCGGGTCATTTAGGGTTTGCCAAAACGTACGACCGAATCAGACGGAAGTATTTCTGGCCTGGCCTATACCGCAGTGTCCGACGCTATATATATATGTGTCTCATTGTCGAGAGTGTCAAAGGCGAAAATCTCAACCTCAGCGACCTCCAGGATTGCTTCATCCAATATTGCCAGGGGATATCCCGTTTGCTAAAATAGGGATAGATTTACTTGGAAGATTTCCTCTAACAAAGCAAGGGAATAGATGGATAATTGTCTGTACAGATTATCTCACTCGATTTACTATCACAAAGGCCCTACCAAGCGGTGAAGCCACGGAAATAGCAAATTTCTGGTTGAAGATGTTATACTGAAACATGGATCACCAAGGGAAATCATCAGCGATAGAGGGCGATCATTTTTGTCGAATCTCGTTAAAGAAGTAAATAATTTATGCTTGACGTATCATTTGCTAACTACTGCATATCACCCTCAAACAAATGGCCTCACGGAAAGGTTCAATAAAACACTCGCTGACATGCTGGCCATGTATGTCGATGTTGACCAAAAGAATTGGGACAACATACTTCCATTTGTCACCTTTGCATATAACACCGCAAAGCAGGAGACGACAGGTTTCAGTCCATTTTTCCTTGTTCATGGACGTGATGTGGATACTCTACTAGATGCCATTTTGCCCTTTCTTCCCGATGAATCAGCGAATGATTACGTTCAAAACCTGATAATGAAGGCCGAAGAAGCTAGACAACTAGCAAAAATACATCTAACAAGAGCAAAAGACAAAGACAAATGCCGTTATGATGAAAGACATCGTATAGTGAATTACAAAGAGGGAGACCTGGTTTTGGATATTTACTCCAATCCGCAAAGTTGGATTATCTGAGAAATTGTTAAAGCGATACTTTGGACCCTATAGGGTGAGAAAAAGGTTATCCGAAGTGACTTATGAAGTGGAACCTTGTGATAGTATGCGCACCAAACGAAAATTAAGAGACGTGGTACTTGTTCTGCGAATGAAATCTTATAAAGACCCTGACCTTCAGCTAGAAGATATTGAACAAGAAAAGTCACCTACGGAACCCATCCGGACTGTTTTTGACAAAAGGAACCCTAAACAAGTTTACTTTGGACCTATTACAAGAAGCCGTTCGAAACAACTACAGCGGGTCGCTGTGTCTCCTAAGGAGGGAGAAATGTCACAAACTGATACGCTCTGAGTGGCCGAACGTTAGAGCACTGCTCTACAATGCAAGTGGCTCGGGTTCGAGCCTCCCAGATATTTGTTTGTTAAATTCAATCATAACTTTCATTATTTATTATTATGGACATTTGCAAATTATGTAAATTGAATTTATGTTAATCTTTCCCCTGGTGGTTATTCTAGAACCCTCCACCAGGTTATAAAAGTACTGCAGCTGGATAGGTCTTCAGTTGTGGTGCTGCCCGTGTAAAACACTACGACAAAATAAATTCTGTATTGGATAACATCGCCTTATTCCTTCTACGCGACATTTTGGTGGAGGCGCCGGGTATCAGAGAAAGTCGAAGGCTCCAAGGGCTACCTCCAGAATACGGGTTGCTACCTTGCCAAGTCCGAACTGTAAAAAGAATGCCGGAAGGTGAAAGGAATACAGGCAACATCATCAATCCATCTATGTATGTTACCTATCAGCTGCCACGAGAGCCTTGTTCATTCTCTGGCTTGAATACCGAAGATGCTGAAAATGGAAAAATGATTACGAGAGGATTGCTAACTACAACAATTGGGATGAAACAGTACGTCTTGCAAATGTCGTGTTCTATCTAAGCGGAACTGCAAGGTTGTGGTTTGACAACAATGAAGATCGATTGAAAAGTTGGACAGACTTCGAGAGACTTTTTGAAGAGACTTTCGGAAAGCCTGAGGACGTAAAAAGTTTTGCAGAAGGATTATTAAGGACAAGGGCTCAGCGTCCTGGCGAAACGCATGAGTCTTACGTTCAGGACGTATTGTCATTATGCAGGAAAGTGGATAAAAATATGCCAGAAGATCAAAAGATATCGCATCTCATGAAAGGGGTGGCTGAAAATCTCTACCAGGTATTGATAAACAGAGAAGTTAGCACAGTAGATAAATTTGTTACGTGTTGCCGTGAAGTGGATGCCATGAGAAAGAGACGAGTTGTGCCGCTACAATATGAGAGACTACCTAATGTTACACCCGTATCAATGGCCAATGAAGGAGATCTAAGCGATCTAATTCGAAGGATTGTTAAAGAAGAAATCTAGAAAGTACTCCCACGGATCGCAACATGTATAGACGACGAGCCAAGCAATTTAGAATCCATTATCCGAGAAGAAGTTCGAAGCAATTTGCTCCACTCTCTCGAGAAAAACCTACGCCTTCCCTTACAGAACTCAAAGGACTGGCGGAAGTTCCTGGAGACCAAGGCCGAGACCTCGACAAGAAAACAGACCAACTCAACAGGATACCGGAAGGAAGACTGACCTTTGGCGTACTTCAGATAACGTACCAATTTGCTTTCATTGTGGACGACCGGGTCACGTGACTAGATATTGCCGTGATAGACGACGTGTTTTTAAACGCAGCAGACAAAGAAGAAGACAATTAGACCAGTCAGAACGCTGGGATTCCGACTCTCTTTCTGATTATGGCCGCGATCCTGAATCTAATTACCAGCGTTACAGAGTAATTCGCCGTACCCTAGACGCAATCCCAACGCCACCAATCAA